>ML382802.1:161455-179779 GCA_005239525.1 Nicotiana knightiana | reverse complement strand
AAAAAGGGGGGGGGGGGGGCGACAGCATGGGGACGCTACTGGGGACAAAATTAGGCTCTTACCATGACAAACTTGATTTTCTAAATTAGTATTAAGCATGCTTTATTCTGCTAATACGTGTGCACCCTTTCCCTTTCCCCTTTATGTGAATTTAATTGCCTATTTTCAAGCATTTATGATTTCCTTTACTACAGAAACAGACTTGTCTCCTTGTTTTCTTTCTTAAACGTCTTTCAATTATTAAATACCGCATTTATCATTTTTAACATGCAAATACATGACAACATGCTATTTAATGTTGCATAAATCATGATCAAAATCATATTCCACTCGTGCGTAATCAATCCTATAGCAACGCTTGATGAGTGTTTGTGCCCTTTCTATATATCACCATTTAAATTCAGAAAGGCTTATTTGCGGTAAAACTAGTCGATCAGCGGTGCAGTCGACGGTTCCGTGCCTTTCCCCCTCAAGTTGTCCGCTTGAGGGTACCAATTTAGATATCTATAGAAACCTTACTCTGATTATAATTGTACATGCATCATGGTCAAACCTAGCCGGGTTAATGTGTTGTCCATATAATAACCCTTTAAAACAAACCTTGTCCAAAAGTCCACCGGGCTTCCATAATCCCAACGGACGCAACCACGATTTGTGCATTAATTTGGAGAAATAAGTGTGAATATGCTAATGACTTATGTATAAGTAGTCGAATCTGGAGGGGGAAAGGGTTTAACCTTATTTGTTTTGTAGAAATGAGGAATGAAGTACCCATGTTCGGCATGGTCCATAGTATACCACCATTGTTGCTGGATTGGTGGGAGGACCTTTCGCCAAGTGACAATGACCATGTGAAAAGGCTCCTCGAAAACTTACCCTCTTTACTGGATAACCTCTGTTTGTGTTCCATTTTGGCAACATAGAAATGACTCCTCTCTTGGAGGAAATAGTGGGATTCGCTAGATAACCTTGGGATAGTCCGGGTTTATTGGTGCCGAAAAACCGTGCCGCTAGGGGGTTCTGAAAATGATGGGTTTGAAAAACAAACGATGATTTGGAGTGCCTGAAGGAGTCCTACATACCCTTTGACTACCTCTATGAACGATATGGTCATACAAAACCCTATCCTATCTTCCATTATGAATTCTCTATCACTTCCTTGGGTAATATTCACCGCAGGGTTTTTGTAATCGTTGTTTGCTTCCTGGGTATGATAGTATTCCAAGAAAAGGAGATAGGATTCACACTAGACTTGCTATGGTAGCCAAAAATTTAATGGAGGTGACCGAGGGGAAAACATGTACCATCGTCCATATGATCATAGCTTACATCTACCGAGCTTTGGACCGCTGCTAGAAGGGGTTCAAGCACTTTAAGGGTTGTAATCTGCTACTACATGTTTGGTTATTGGAGCATCTCCAAAAGGGTTCAATATCATTAAGAGTTTCCAAAAAAGGAGTGGAATGATCATATAGCCTTCTATCACCCTAAAAGAATGACTTACATCCCAGACATGTTTGCTCAACCGGAAAATGCTACAGAATGGGCGTAATGTTTTGTCAATGTGACTGAGGACCCGGTTCAATGGATGTTCGAATTTTTCCCTACAAGTGAGTTCTTCATCAGATATAGGGTCGCTCCGCACCTGGTGTTGATCAGCTTATGGGGCATATACCCTTATGTTCCCATTAGGGTTATGAGACAGGCAGGTAGGAAGCAGTCACACCGCGAGTTTCTCAAATGAGTCATTATAGGGAAGATTTTCAGGATGACTTCATCCTGTACAAATGTGAAGCTAAACATATGTTGCATCTAAAGGTTATTGTAGAAAGGGACACCATCGATCCAGACAGGTACCACACAGGGCATGTACGCTTTTACCTATCATGGTTGGAAGACGGTATAGAAGGGATAGTTGAGCCAGGAATCGGTCGTGGAAACAGGGTCATAGAAGAAGTTGTTGAAGCCCAAGTGAAATACAATAAACTGCGCAAAAGGGTTCATGGGTCCGAGGCCGAGCATTTGGAGCAACACAAGACTGATATGGAAATGATCAATGAATGGAGGGAAAGGGCTATAAAATCTGATGAAATGCTAGAATATTTGGAGCAGTTTCTGATGGAGCTGGAGGGGAAGATGAGGAAAAGAGTCGTCGACTGCCGGAATGCTGAGGGAAGCGAAAGAGGATATCTAGAGAGAGTATACCTGCTGTTAGGCATGCAGGACCTGGGGAACCTGATCGATGGAGCCAAGAAGATCAAGCCTGGGGAAGGTTCTTCTGGGACCAAGTAGATTAGATTTACCTGCTTTTTCCAAATGTAATAAGGCTGAGTGCCATTAATGACTTATCTTATTTAGTGTCATTTTAGATTCATCTACTTATACATTAATGAAATATTGGCACTAAAATTATCCAAATTAACTTGTCGCTAGGCCTACCTCGGGCACAACGAGGCTCCCAAATTAGGACGCGAATTTACATTCCAACACTATGTGTTTAGATATTGAAAATACTCTTTAGGAACCCTTACTGACTTGGTTACCTTTTGTTTTTCTTTCCATTTTGATTATTCCCATTCCTCAAGGTTGGTTCACGCATAATGGCATCATCAGCTTATCATACCAGATCCAGGGGCCTGGTATCCAAGCTGTGGAGAGAGGAACATTCCTTAAGAACTGTACTGTTAGACCGTCAAGGGCCCGACAAGTTCCGAGGTAGCAAGCTGAATAGCATTGTTCACTTTTCTAAAAATGATTTCCACTTTTGCACTTTTCTTTTGTCCTAAATAATATTTTTCAATATTCCAAAAACGTGATATAAATTATTTGAAGAATCACTTTTGTTTAACGCTTTCAATGAATTGATGTTTATTATTATCACTTTTTCGCTCATATCTTTATCCATACATCATTACTATTTCCTATCTCGATGAACCGGCAACTGTGACATGTAATGAAACAACGCTACAAAGGATAGTGATTCAGAAGAGGAAGATGTAATACCCGAGGAGATTGTCAAAGAAGTGGATAACTTTGAGAACAAGCCTAAGATAGTCAACTTGGGAGATTCTGAAATCGTCAAGGAAACCTGCATAAGCATCCATTTGTCACCGTCAGAGAAAGAAGAATACACTTGGTTCCTGAAAGAATAGGAGGATATATTTGCATGGTCATATGATTGATATGACATGGTTAAGCTCATACATAGTAGATTATAAGCTACCTACCAATTCGATGTGTCCACCAAGAAGCCGAACTCAAGGATGCCGAATGGATAAGGAGCCGCTATGAGCAACTAGCCCTCATAGATGGAAAGAGGATGAATGCAGTGTGCCACAACCAACTTTATCAAAACAGAATGTCCAGAGCTTTCAACAAAAGAGTCAAACCAAGACAGTTCACACCGGGACAACTGGTGTTAATGAAGATCTTTCCGCATCAATATGAAGCCAAAGGGAAATTCTCTCCCATCTGGCAAGGTCCTTACATGGTTCACATATTACTGATAGGAGGAGCCCTCATACTCGCAAAAATGGACGGAGAAATCTGGTAAAAGCTTATCAATTCAGATGCAGTCAAACGATACTATATGTAAACTATTTATGTCTCCTCATATGATGTAAATTGAATTACGGTCGACCTGAATCCTGTTTAAGAGGGGATACGTAGGCAGCCCTGTCGGTTCGATCACAATTCAATAAAATTTTCATTTTTCCCCATCATCAGAAACTGGGGCAAAATTTTGAGGAGGACCTTCAAAATTCTGAAGCAAGTCCAGCCAATTGCAGCGTATGGAGCATCCAGAAATGTTGTCTAGTAACTGGGACACAATTTTGAGGAGGACCCTCAAAATTCTATGGCAGAAGAAGTCGTGATGTCTCTGATCGTGTCACAGTCACTAGTTTATCTAACAAATTTTCTAAACTATATTTTACTATGTCTTTGAAAACTATGCATGCCTGTTTTTGAAATAAACTCTACTTTAGCAAATGCTGCCCAAATAATTNTTGAACAGGATCTTCATATAGAGTTGAGCAAATCAAGAAAGAAAACAAAGACACGAACCAACCCTCCCCTGCAAAACTCACGATTTTTCTTTGAATGTAGGAACAAGGGTTATGCACATCTTGGAATCACAACCTTCATAACGACAAAGATACCGAACTCACTCCCAGCTAAGAAATACTCTGCTATTAAATATTCTATCCATTGCATGAGACTAAGCTCTGTCTTAATCCTTGCATGAGGCTAAGCCTTGCCTCCCTATTTGCATAAGGCTAAGCTCTGCCTTCTATTTGCATGAGACTAAGCTCTGTCTCAATCTTTGCATGAGGCTAAGCCTTGCCTCCCTATTTGCATAAGGCTAAGCTCTGCCTTCTATTTGCATGAGACTAAGCTCTGTCTCAATCTTTGCATGAGGCTAAGCCTTGCCTCCCTTATCTGCATAAGTCTAAACATTTCCTTCACTTGAATGAGGCTAAGCACTTCCTTCACTTGCATGAGGCTAAGCACTTCCTTCTATTTGCATGGGACTAAGCCCTGTCCCGAACCCTGCATAAGGCTAAGCATTTCCTTCCACTTGCGTAAGGCTAAGAACTTCCTTCACTCTGCATCGGACTAAGCCTTGTCCCGAACTTTGCATGGGACTAAGCCCTGTCCCAAACCCTGCATGAGGCTAAGCCCTGCCTCCATATTTTCATAAGGCTAAGCTCTGCCTTCTATTTGCATGAGACTAAGCTTTGTCTCAATATTTGCATGAGGCTAAGCCCTGACTCCCTATTTGCATAAGGCTAAGCATTGCCTTCAACTTGCATGGGACTAAGCCCTGCCTCCCTATTGCATAAGGCTAAGCATTGCCTTCACCTTGCATAAGGCTAAGCACTGCCTTCTCTTTGCATGAGACTAAGCCTTGTCCCGAATCCCGCATAAGGCTAAGCGCTGCCTTTATTTTCCATGGGACTAAACATTGTCCCGAATCTTGCATGAGACTAAGCACTATCTCTCTTGCATTATCTATTCTCTTCTCTCGGGCTAAGCTCTGCCTTCAGCTTCATGCAAGACTAAGCTTTGTTGCTTCTAGCATCATGTCTTTGCACCTTATGGGCTGAAATATCGCCAGCTTGTCCGAAGGAGTCATAGTCTGAAGTCACCATCCTCATAGTCGTAAGACACCATGCCATGGCCTGAGGATCTCTCAAACTTGAATATCATTATTCAAAGGCATCATGGTTCGGAGGCACCATTTTCATGGCCCGAGAACACCATTTCATGGACTGCGAATCCCTTATCGCTCAATTCATGGCCCGGGACATCATGGTCTAAAGACGTCATCCTCAACCGTCCAAAGACAATCCCCGTGGTCTAAAGAGAATTTGCACCACGTTTAAATTTACACAAAAATATATGCTTGTAGTGCATCTTTTACTTGCAGGTAAACCGATGAGCAACAATTACCCCAACAGGAGCAATCCCGCTCCATTTCTTTCACACTATTTAAAACCTGACCGCTCACCGTAACCATTTCACCTATTCAAAACATTGTGTCCGTTCTTGTGATAACTTCATCGGTATATTTTGCCGGTTAATCCAGAACTAGACACGAACTGATTCCTATAAAACCAGATATGTAGGCAGCTCAGAAACCAGAGTGTGGCCTATGTCTCTCAAATCACCCTACTCGGTCGAAATTGGCCTTCATATCTTTACCAGATAACTCTTTCATCCTTCCCGGGTAAAGAGGGGCAGCTGTTGATACCTAATTTTTCCCTATATTATTTTCAAATGCATATATATCTTCAAAACAATGCATGAGCATCAATTAATATTTTTCCATAATTTTTGCATTTTAAAGGATTTTTAATTAATTTATCCTAGTATTTTATTATGTAAATAATTACTAATTGCATCACAAATGATTTTATGATAATTTTATTGCTTAATTTTATCATTTATATTTATACTAAGTTTTAACTATCTCATGAATAGCCATAATTACATTTTAGGGTTATAATTGCAATAACTTTACAATAATAGCCCATGTGTGCATAATTACCTTATTTCACTAGAAAATAACCTTTTGTATTTCTATAATATTAAGTAATTATTTTAAATCATTTTTTATTCATAAAAATCATTTTTTATAATTTATTAACTATTCTTACAAATTATTTATCAAATCAATTGGGTATTTAACAAGTAGCCTCTTTTAATTTGTTTAATTTCGGACTTTAGCCCAAATATTACCCCCAACCCAATGAAATTTACAGCCCAAATACCCTGACCCAATCTTTTAACCTGCCTAACCCCCTGAGATCGAATCCTGGCCGTTGATCTCAAAAGATCAACGGTCCAGGATCAATTGCCTTTTTAATTACCCCTAATACCCCTAAACCCAAGTCATTTGTCAAATCCCGCAGCCCCTGTTTCCCTCTTATTCTCCGTTATATCTGAAACTCTCCCTAACCCTAGCCGCCATCACCGGAAGGCCTCCGTTCCATGGGGGATTCTCTTTAATTTTAGGCCCCGGCCGACCTCCTATCTTCACTGATTGTTCGATTTTGTTGTTATTTGAAGGAATCTTGAAGAGATTCAACTCAGATTCGGTCTAAACCTTTCATTTTCTTGATGAACCTGCCTAGCTTCATCTCCGTGTTTGTGAGTACTACTATCTTCACGTCTATGGCTTAAATCTCTAGTTCAAAACCAAATTTTCTTTTCTCACCTCAGTCCATTTTTCAAAACCCTAAGTCTCATTCTACTTGAGTCTGTTCACATCCTTGTAGATCTGAGATGATTTTAAGTTTATTTGATGTTTCTCTTTAAAAACCTTCTGTTTCTCCTACTATTAACCGATTTTAGTGTTTCTCTAAAACTAGCGTTTCTTCTCTTTGCGTTTCTGCAAAATTATTCTAAAGACTTTCAGTGTTTAATTTCGTTTCTCTTTGTTTTCTTGACTTGTCTTCATATTTGTGTTCTAATCCCCAGGGTTTCTGCTTATTTCACTTATTGTTTCAATATTTGCCCGTTAATCTTTAGTTCTGTCAATTAAATGAGATTGACTGATTTTATTCACTTAATTAGGGTTCGAAATTATATCTCTCTGATGTAATTGGTATTTCTCTGTGATTTTTTTACCTGTTTTTCTTATTTGTGATTCACAAATGGTACTACTTGCCTTAATTAGTTTACTAGCCTAGTTTATGGGATTTAATCATTTTAAACGGCCCCTAAATGGCTCTGATTTATTTATTTACCTTTATTAAATCTCAATTTGGGTTGTTAATTGCTTCTCCCTATTTTGAGAGGTCTTTCCCGGATTCTGTTGATTTATTTGATTGAGTTTAGCCCCAATTAACTGGTTAATTTTATTCGCATGCCTTATTTGTGAACTTTAAATTTTCTTTGCCTTATTTGTCTACTTTGTTGAATGCTATATAAACCCCCTTTCTAATTTTTCAAAACACACGAACACACATAGAAAGGCACAGAAACACACACACAAACTCTTACTCTTAACCATACACTCTCAATTGTAGTTCTTTCTGTTACTTCTATTGGCTTCTCTGTCTAGCCGGCTGAAAGCCAAGGCTAGACTCTTGAATTCTACTTGCTTTCATCTTCCTGTTTACTACTTCTTAACTGGTATGCTCCTATTTATGTTGTCATACTCTATTCAATATGCTATGTAGTTGAACCTATGGCGTTCTTGTTTATTGTTATTGTTCAGCATGACTTAATTCCTGTTAACTTGTTCTGGCCTATATGTTAGTATGGTTAGTATATTCCGGTTTGATCCATGACACTTGTCTACTTGTTTCTCAACTAGCATGCTTCAATTCCTGCCCTGTTTATGTGTTTTTTTTACCTTAACATGATCCTAGTCAATTCATGATTCCTGTACTAATATGTTTTAAATTCCTGCTACTTTCTCTGCATGGCTGTCTAATTAGCCATTTAACTTAATCATGTTTCTGTTTGATCCATGATACTTGTTCATCTATTTCTGAACTAGCATGCTTTAGTTTCTATCACCCTATTCTACATTATGTGTTCTTCTGGCTGTTTACTCTTAATTTCAACATGTTGTTGTGATCCCACCTAGTAATAGTTAATCTACTATGCCAATTTATGCAATGTGAAACCTTGCTCTATTTATTATCTAACTACTGGAATTCATGCCTGAACTTAACCTGCTAAATGTGGTTATGTCTTTCTTGTAGTTTTTATAATCATGTAATCTGTTCACCTCTAAGTCAAAACTATTTTTCTAAAACTATCTCCTACTCCTACATACTATTTTCAACTCCTACTCTTAGATATCTAGGGTACTGCCCCCCCCCCCCTAAGTGTGAGCACTACCTAGGAGTCCATGAGACACCTCCGAACTCTGGCACATTGAGGCTGGCCTTCCAAATTTGTCACAAAGCTGTTTCTATGAAAGGTTCTGGTGTGAGCGTTGCCCGGGGTCACTGAGGCCTTTGGGAACTTTGACTCACTCGAAGCCCATTTGGTGTATTATGAACTATTGGCGTACTCCAGATTAGATTGAAAGCCTGACTTCCAGGTTGACTTTGGCCTGCTAAGGCTCCCTATAGTATAGGGATTTTCATTGTGTAATTCATTTGTATTGGTCTGCAGTAATAACCTTTGTAAAATAGATATGGGGGTTATTAGTAAAAGCTAGGGAGGAATTTTATATATCTTTGTTGGGTTCGGGTAAAAATCATGCCTATAGGTTGTTCTGGTGATTATTTATATGCATGTCATTAGAAACCATGCCTACATGTTTTATCTTATTACTTGTGATCATGAATTTTCACACTTGCACCCTAGAAATCCTGCTTCTAGGTCGTTTATCAATTCTGCATCAAGTATCATATTATCATAACCTCCATGTGTGCATTAGAAATCATGTTTCTTAGATCTTCTTTGTTGAACTCACTTGGCAATTGGTTAACACCTTTAGTCACTTAGATATCATGCCCATAGGAAATAAGTGTAAAAGCAGTTTCAACACTTAGACATCATGCCTATATGAAACACATATAAAATCAGTCTTGACACTTAGGCATCATGCCTATAGGAAGTAAGTGTAAAAACCAGTCTCTGTGTTTAGATATCATGTCTATAGGAAATAATGCTTGTAATCAGTTTCAGCGCATAGAAAGCATGCCGATAGGATCTAAAATGAAATCTTCCTGTTAAATCAATCACTAGTTTTTAAATTATGGTCTGATTAACGCTTAGATACCATGTCCATAGGATTCTGCTCGGTTATCACTTAGGCAAGCCTGTAGGATAATTAAGATCTTGGGTTTAAAATTGTGATTGTCTTTCTTCTTGAAACGTGCTGAGATTCAGTAAGTGTTAAAAATCAGTAGGCAAACTGATAGATACCCACAACCTCACTTTAATAAAACTGCTATATATTCTGTTTATGCTCATTTAGTGTCACGACCCGATTTACCCTCCAAAGGTATCGTGAATGCACCTAGTCTCTACGACTAGGTAAGCCTACTATTAAGGAAAAAATTGAAATAAAACATAAGAAATAAAGGGAATAAGGGAAATGATATAATATAACATACTGGCCGCTCGGCTCATACAAAATAGAAATACTTTCCCAATGACCCTGAATGTCGAAAAAAGTCACAAGCTTCTAACACTACTGTAGCTCTAAAAAACTCTAGAAAATACATAGGAACAACTCTAAACATAGAATAGAAGGGGACTCAGAGGATTCTGCGGACGCGGCAGAATTACCTTGCAGTCTCCTAGAATCAGCAGCAACGGCTAACAACGAGGCTGATAGTTCGTACCTGGATATACACATGAAAACAGGTGCAGGAAAGGGCATGGGTTCACCACATTTGGTACCTATTAAACGCCAAGCCTAAACCCAGTCAAGTATTGGCAAGGTCAGGTTAAGGCTCTACTGGATTTCTATATAAATCAATTTAAAAACAGTACAAAATATACGTAATGTCTACAGTAAGAAGTTTAAGAAAATAATATAAAGTTTTACATTAAAGAGTGTCCTCGGATCAACACAATGTATCACAAAGTGGAATATCCCGGGATACCATCTCGTAGTTCCAAATGATTATGCAGTACAGGGGGATCTCCCGGAATACATCCGTAGTCTCAAAATAAATATGCAGTACAGGGGGATCTCCCGGGATACGTCCGTAGTCAAAGAATAAATATGCAATACATGGGGATCTCTCGGAATACGTCCGTAGTCCCAAAAAATATATGCAGTATAGGGGGATCTCCCGGAATATGTCCGTTGTCCCAAAATAAATACGCACTACAGAGGGATCTCTCGGAATACATCCGTAGTCCCGAATTAAATATGCTATGCAGGATGAATGACAAGCATAACATCGAAGTTACACAGTTTATACTAATTACATATAAGGAAAATAAGGGCTTAACTAAGCATGGCGCACAGAAGATCAAGTAGGCATTTAAACACGTGAGCATGCTTTCCTAATCTAAGCTAAAATATATATAAGATTAGAAAAATTTCATAGAAGAGAAACAATTTATGTTTTAGGAAGGGAAAAATGAGATTTTTGCAATAACGGCCCGTGTACGTACTCCTCATCTCACGTACGCGGCGCCCACAAAACAATTAGTATCAAATATCCTGGGGGGAAGTCCCCAACACAATGTTAGGCAAGCCACTTACCTCAACCGCTCAAATCAACTTGGAACCACGTTCTTGCCACGAGTATCCAACTCCAAATAGCCCGAATCTATTCAAATAAATTACATAATATAAATATGGCTATAAGCAACCAATTCAACTAATAAATTCAAAGCTAAGATGCGAAATAAGGAAAATAACCCAAAAAGTACCCCGGGCCCATGTCTTGAAATCGGGTAAAATTTACAAATTATGAACACCCGCTCATTCACAAGAACACTCGAACAAATATCATCGAAATCGAACGTTAAAATCTCACTCAAATCTCGGATTTTCAATTGGGGAACTTTTTCTCCTATTTCCAAACGTTTACTCTCAAATTCCTTGATTAGATTGAAGAACTTACTATAGATTGATGAAATACAAGTGAAACAGGGTTAACAATCGTTACCCACTGATCTTCTCTTCAAAATCCTCACAAAATCCCAATTCCCGAGCTCCAAATAGATTTTAGAAGTTTTGAACTCAAACCCTCGATTTTTCATATTTTTGACCAGCAATTTCCGCTTCTTTGAGGGCACCACAGAACCTGCAGTCCCGCTTCTGCGGCTGGGGATCCGCACCTGCGGAAATTCATTAATTCACCAGGCCCCGCACCTGCGCTCCTTTCTCCGTAGATGCGGTTCCACTTCTGTGGTCCATCAGCCGCATCTTCGGCCACTGACCCTCACACCCTAGACCGCACCTGCGACCTCTTCTTCGCTTCTGAGGGGCCGCACCTGCGGTCCAACATCCGTAAGTGCAAAAACACCAGAACAACCCCCATCAGATTTTCCTAAAGCCAATTTTCTTCCCGTTGAGCATCGAAAGCACACCCGAGGCCCCCGGGACCTCAACCAAAACTACCAACCAGTCCTATAACATCATTCAAACTTAGTCGCGCCTTCAAACCACATCACATAACACCAAAAACAATAATTAAACATGAATTCAACCCTAAGAACTTAGCATTTTCTAAAATCTACGAACAATGCTGAAACCCATCAAAACTAGTCCGAATGACCTCAAATTTGACACACAGGTCACAAATGACACCACGAACCTAAAACCACTCCCGTAATTGCATTTCGAGCCCGATATTGAAATTTCACCTATCGGCCGGAATCGCCAAAAATCTAACTTTCACCAATTCAAGCCTTAATCTACTACAAACCTCGAAACCACACTTTGGACGCGCTCATAACCCCAAAATCACTCAACGGAGGTAATGGAGTCGACAAAATTCCATTCTGGATCCATTTTTGCACAGTTCCGACTACCGTCCAATTTCTAAGGCTTAGGCTCATAATTAGGGACTAAGTGTCCCAAAACTCTCATAATTCCATAACTAATCACTCCGGCAAGTCCCAATAGCAGAAAAAACGTGGGGAAAGCAGTTATTAGGGGATCGGGGATCTAACTCTCAAAACGACCGGCTGGGTCGTTACACCTCCCCCTCTTAAAATAATCATTCGTCCTCGAACGAGTATAAGGACATACCTGAAGCTGTGAAATGATGAGGGTAGTGGTTGCGCATATCCTGCTCGGTCTCCCAAATTGCCTCCTCGGCCGGATGACCCCTCTACTGGACTTTTTACTGATGCAATGTTCTTTGACCTTCCTATCCAAAATGGCTACTAGCTCCTCGACATAAGATAGATCCTCGTCCAAATGGACTGAGTTGAAATCCAATACATGAGCTGGATCACTGTGATATTTTCGGAGCATAGATACGTGGAATACCGGATGAACTCCTGCTAGACTGTGAGGTAAGTAACCTCATAAGCAACCTCCCCAACACGCTGCAATATCTCAAATGGGCTAATGAACCTCGGACTCATCTTTCTCTTCTTCCCGAACCTCATGACGCCCTTCATAGGCGATACCTGAAGCAAAACTCGATCACCATTCATAAATGCCACATCTCGAACCTTCTGGTCCGTATGACTCTTCTTTATGGACTAGGCTGTGCGAAGTTTCTCCTGAATCACCTTCACCTTGTCCAGGGCATCCTGGACTAAATCTGTACCCAACAATCTGGCCTCTCCCAGCTTAAATCAACCCACTGGGGACAGGCACCGCTTGCGGTATAAAGCCTCATACGGTGCCATCTGAATGCTGCACTGGTAACTACTGTTGTAGGCGAACTCTACGAGTGGAAATAACTGGTCTCATGACCCTCTGAACTCCATCACACATGTGCGAAGCATATCCTCAAGAATCTGAATTGTGTGCTCGGACTGCCCGTTCGTTAGATTGTGATAGGATGTGCTCAGCTCCACCTTAGTACCCAACTCATATTGTACGGCTCTTTAGAACCGTGATGTGAACTGAGTACCTCTGTCTGAGATGATAGATACTGGAATATCGTGAAGGCAGACGATCTGTCTGATATAGATCTCAACCAATCTCTCTGAAGAATAAGTGGTCAACATCGAAATTAAATGAGCTGACTTGGTTAGCCGATCCACGATCACCCAAATAGCATCGAACTTTCTCAACATCCTTGGAAGTCCAATTACAAAGTCCATGGTGATCCGCTCCCATTTCCACTCGGGGATCTCTAACCTCTTAAGTAAACCACCCGGCCTCTAGTGCTCATATTTGACCCGCTGACAGTTGAGACACTTGGCCACAAACCCCACTATATATTTCTTCATCCTTCTCGGCCAATAGTGTTGTGTCAAATCTTGGTACATCTTTGCGGCACTCGGATGAATGGAGTACCGCGAGCTATGAGCCTCTTCAAGAATCATCTCCCGAAACCCATCTACATTGGGCACATAGATCCGGCCCTGCATCCTCATCACGCCATCATCATCTATAGTCACATCTCTGGCATCACCTCGCCGGACCTTGTTCTGAAGAACTAGAAGGTGGAGGTCATCATATTGACGCTCTCTTATGCAGTCATAAAGAGAAGACAGAGAAACCACGCAAGCTAATACCCGGCTAGGCTTTGAAATATCCAACCTTACAAACTGGCTGGCTAAAGAATGAACATCCAAGGCTAAAGGCCTCTCAGCTACTGGAAGATATGCCAATCTCCCTAAACTCTCTGCCCGGCGACTCAAGGTGTTGGCCACTATATTGGCCTTCCCTGGGTGGTATAACATAGTGATTTCATAGTCTTTAAGTAGCTCCAACCACCTCTGATGACGTAGATTAAGGTCCTTCTGCCTCAACAGGTGCTGTAAACTCCGGCAATCAGTGTAAATCTCACAGGGAACACCGTACAAATAATGATGCCAGATCTTCAGGGCGTGAACAATAACTGCTAAATCGAGGTCATGAACAGGATAATTCTTCTCACGCACCTTCAACTACCTGGATGCATAGGGAATCACCTTACCGTCCTGCATCAATACTGCTCTAAGGGCAATCATCGAGGTATCACAATAGACAGTGTAGGACCCCGAACCTGTAGGCAACACTAATACTGAGGCTGTAGTCAAAGTTGTCTTGAGCTTCTGAAAGCTTTCCTCACACTCTTCGGTCCACCTGAACGGAGCACCCTTCTGGGTCAGTCTGGTCATAGGTGCTGAAATAGATGAAAATCCCTCTACAAAGTGGCGGTAGTACCCTGACAAACCAAGGAAACTGCAGATCTGTGTAGCTGATGACGGTCTAACCCAACTCTGTACCGCCTCCATCTTCTTTGGATCTAATTTGATCCCATTAAAAGATACTATGTTGCCCAAGAATGCCACTGAATCAAGCACGGTTCTCAAGTGCTGCTCATGATATTCCCGTGATCGAGAATATACCAGGATTTCATCAATAAACACAATGACGAAGGAACCAAGATAAGTCCAGAACACACTGTGCATCAAATAAATAAAAGCTACTGGGGCATTGGTCAGCCCAAATGACATAACAAGAAACTCATAGTGACCATATTTTGTCCTGAAGGCAGTCTTCGGGATGTCCGGCTCCCGAATCTTCAACTGATGATAGCCAGACCGCAAGTCAATCCTGGACAATACTTTGGAACCTTGTAACTGGTCGAATAAATCATCAATGTGAGGCAAAGGATACTTGTTCTTCACTGTAAACTTGTTCAGCTGCCGATAATCAATACACATACGCATAGAGCCATCCTTTCTCTTCACAAATAGTACTGGAGCACCCCAAGGTGTTACACGGGCCTGATGAAACCCTTATCAAGCAACTCCTGCACCTTCTCCTTCACCTCCTTCATCTCAGGAGGTGCCATACGGTAAGGAGGAATAATGGGCTGAGTGTACGGCAACAAATCAATGCCGAATCAATATCTCTATCGGGCGGCATACCCGGAATTTTCAACTGGAAATATATGAGGGAAGTCCCTTACTACTAGGACTGACTCAACTGGAGGAGTATCAACACTGACATCTCTCACATATGCCAAATACGCATCACACCCCTTCTCAACCATCCGCTGAGCCTTAAGAAATGAAATGACCCTGCGGGATTATACTCTAAGGTACCTCTCCACTCTAATCTTGGCAAGCCTGGCATATCCAGCTTCAAGGTCTTAGCGTGACAATCAAGAATAGCATAATGGGGCGAAAACCAGTCCCTGCCCAAGATAACATCAAAATCTACCATGTTGAGTAATAACAAATCAGCCCTGGTCTCAAAACCACTAAGAGTAATCAAACACGACCGATATACGCCGTCCACAACTAGAGAGTCTCCCACAAGAGTATATACATAAACATGGAACTCAAAGAATCCCGAGATATCCCCAAATATGGAGAAAAATAAGAGGACATATATGAATACGTAGAGACTATGTCAAATAATACTGATGCATCCCTATGATAGACAGGGACAATACCTTTGATGACTGAATCTGAAGTAACAACCTAAGAACGGGCTGTAAGGGCATATTACCTCGCCTAGCCTCCCCCTTCTAGGGCGACCTCTACCTCCCCGACCTCCACCTCGAGCTGGATGAGGAGGTGGAGTGGCAGCTGGGGCTGGAAGAATAGCAGAAAGACCGGTGGAGCACGTGGAGGCTGATAAGATATGGAGGTGCACCCCTCCAAGATCTGGGGCAATCTCTAATCATGTGACGAGTGTAATAACACTCAAAACAACCCCTCGGAGGACGCTGCGGCTGAGACTGAATAGGAGCTGGCCTACTAGGCTGGCCGGTAATAGCACCTCAAACTGGAGGCATACTGGATACTGGCGTTGCATAATAGGGCTCCTGAGGTCTAGGAGGAGCTGGAATACCACTGGCTGCTGGAAGGGCTGAATGAACATGGCGACTTACAAAGCCCCTACCATAGCGTGCTGCTGGTGCACGAGCTCCTGAATAATGGCGAGTCTCTCGAGACCTTTTGGCCTCTCTCTCCTCTAGGTCGCGGGCAAACATGCCCTCTACTCTCCTGGCAATACTCAGTGTCTACTGATAAGTTATATCCATCTCCAACTCTCTGGCCATACTGGTCCGAATACTGGGGTGGAGTCCCTCAATGAAGCGACGAACCCTCTCTCTTACTATGGCAAACAAAGTCGGTGCCTGACCAGCTAACTCACTGAAACAGACTACATACTCTGACATAGTCATAGTACCATGGTGCAACTGTTCGAACTCTGCGCGCCAAGAATCCCTGAGGCTCTGAGGGACATAATCTCGCAGAAACATCTCTGAAAACTGAGTCCAAGTGAGTGAGGCTGCCTCGTTCGGAATACTCAACTCATAGGCACGCCACCACTGATATGACGTTCCCCCCAGCTGGAAAGTGGTGAAAGAAACCCCACTAGTCTCCACAATGCCCATAGTGCGGAGAATACGATGACACTCCTCAAGAAAACCCAGAGCATCCTCCGAAGCTAGTCCGCTGAAAGTAGGTGGGTGGTACTTCTTGTACCTCTCAAGTCTGAGCTGCTCTGCCTCAAAAGCAACTACCCTGGTCTCATGCTGAACCGGAGCCACTGGGGGCATATGAATATACTCCGGGGCCTGATCAACCTGGCTCCTCTACTCAGGAGTGCGGGCAGTGGGAGTCTGTGCCCCTCCCCCAGCCTGAGATGTAGCTAGAGCTATCAGACGTAGTCCAGCCTGAGCTAGAGTGCTGAACATGCTCACGAACTGAACTAAAGTCTCATGGAATACTGGAGCAACAACACGAATCTCCGGTGTTTCCCTCTAGCTAGACCTGTTGGGGGCTCCTCCGCTGCAGCTCTCACAGGTACTCGAGCTGCACTGCGTGCTCGTGCCTTACCTCGGCCCCTGCCTCTGGCAGCTCTGACTGGGGGTTCGGGTGCCTGATCATCGGTCCTCTCAGTATGAGTCCTCACCATATGTGGAAACAGTGGACTTGAATTTTAGAATTTTTATGTCAATAACTCGCATGACGAGGAAATCAAGGAAATATGATTGTTCTTAACAGTTACATAGCCTCCCGAAGATAAGCACAGACGTCTCCGCACCGATCCGCGAGACTCTAATAAACCGACTTGTGACTTGTGACTCCTATGAACCTAGACGCTCTGATACCAACTTGTCACGACCCGATTTACCCTCCGAAGGTATCGTTATGGAACCTAGTCTCTACGACTAGGTAAGCCTACTATTAAAGGAAAATTGAAATAAAACGTAGGAAATAAACAGAATAAGGGCAATGGTATAATATAACATAATGGCCGCTCGGCTCATACAAAAAAAATAATACTTTTCCAATGACCCGGAATGTCACAAAGAGTCACAAGCTTCTAACACTACTGTAGCTCTAAACAAGTTTGGAAAATATAGAGGAACAACTCTAAACGATAGAATAGAATGGGACTCGGAGGATTCTGCCGACGCGGTAGAATTACTTTGCAGTCTCCTAGAATCAGAAGCAACGGCTAACCACGAGACTGATAGTTTGTACCTGGATCTGCACACAAAACATGTGTAGGAAAGGGCATGAGTATACCACATTTGGTACCCAGTAAGTGCCAAGCCTGACCCCAGTCATGTAGTGACGAGGTCAGGTTAAGGCTCTACTGGATTTCTGTAAAAATCAATTTAAAAATAGTACAAAAGATAGGAAATGTATACAGTAAGCAGTTTAAGAAAATAATATAAGGTTTTATAATAAAGAGAGTCCTCGGTTCAACACAATGTATCACAAAGTTGAATCTTCCGGGATACCGTCCCGTAGTTCCAAATGATTATGCAGTATAGGGGGATCTCCCGGAATATGTCCGTAGTCCCAAAATAAATATGCAGTACAAGGGGATTTCCCGAAATACGTCTGTAGTCCCAAAATAAATATGCAGTACAGGGGGATCTCCCGGAATACTTCTGTAGTCCCAAAATAAATATGCAGTACAGGGGGATCTCCTGGAATACATCCGTAGTCCCAATTTAAATATGCTATGCAGGATAAATGACAAGCATAACATCGAATTTGGACAATTTATACTAATCACAGATAAGGAAAATAAAGGCTTAACTAAGCATGGCGCGCATAAGGTCAAATAGGCATTTAAACACGTAAGCATGCTTTCCTAATCTAAGCTAGAGCAAGTTCATAGAAGAAAAACAATTTATGTTTTAGGAAGAGAAATGAGATTTTTGCAATAACGGCCAATGTACATACTCGTCACCTCACGTACACGGCGCCCACATAACAATTAGTATCAAATATCCT
>ML382802.1:0-161287 GCA_005239525.1 Nicotiana knightiana | reverse complement strand
CTCTTGTTCTCTTCCGAGGGACCGCACATGCGGTCCAACATCCGCAGGTGCGAAAACACCAGAACAACCCCCATCAGAATTACGTAAGGCCCATTTTCTTCCCGTTGAGCATCAGAAACACACACGAGGCCCCCGGGACCTCAACCAAAGCTACCAACCAGTCCTATGAACTCATTTCAACTTAGTCGTGCCTTCAAACCACATCATATAACACCAAAAGCAAGAATTAAACATGAATTCAAGCCGAAGAACTTAACATTTTCCAAAATCTACAAACGATGCCGAAACCCGTCCAAACTAGTCCGAATGACCTCAAATTTGACACACATGTCACAAATGACACCACGAACCTACAACCACTATCAAAATTCCATTCCGAGTCTGATATCCAAATTTCACCTATCGGCTGAAATTGCCGAAAATTTAACTTTCGACAATTAAAGCCTAAATATACTACGGACCTCGAAAACACACTCCGGACGTGCTCCTAACCCTACAATCACTCAAAACAGCTAACAGAGTCGACATGATTCCATTTCGTATCCGTCCTCATACAGTTTCGACTACGGTCCGATTTCTAAGGCTTATACTCAAAATTTGGACTAAGTGTTCCAAAACTATCTGAATTCCATAACTAATCACTCCGAGAAGTCCCAATAGCAGAAACAAACGTGGGAAAGAAGTTATTAGGGGATCGAGGCTTTAACTCTCAAAACAACCGGTCGAGTCGTTACATTTATATATCCTGCCTATAAGATCCTAAATCCTTAAAAATCGCTTGTCTGAATAGCGTGCATTTGTTTGTCTATTTGTGGAGATAAACATGAGCCCCCTTAATTTCTCCTTATATGATAGTCCTACTTGATTTTTGTTTGACGCTTAGTTTTCTCCTTTTAAGAAACATAGGTGAGCCTAGAACCACCGTAAATATAGGTCCTAAACACCTATAAGGCCATAGGTACGGGACGGGTAATGCACATATAAGGTACGTACTGGATGTTATTAGAACACTTTGGTAATAATTGATAAGGGGAGGGTAACTAGGTAGTAAAGGAGATGATGACATGTGCGCTAATGCTACGCGTAATACCTCTATTTGAGGAAGTTTACCGAGTATTGCATAGACATGATCCTATAGGCTAATAAACCTAGGACCCCTTTAATTTCCATTTCAAAGTAATCTCTATTTGTTTTTAAACTGTTTTATTTTCCTTTAAATACAAATTTGTTTAAATTGAGTTTGGCCGGGACCCACCATTGTGGACCTCGAGGGGTGCCTAACAACTTCCCCTCAAGGTAATTTCGAGCCATTACCCAATCTCTGGCGATGTAAACCGGTTTATGAGTTATTCGACTCTTCAAATCCCATACCCCGTCCCAAAAGGAAGGGGGTTGTCCCAAAATATCGAAACCCCAGACTCCGTGAGGAAAAAGAGGGGGCGCGACAGTTGCAAACATTAAAAAATACCATTTTACTCTTTCTTTACTTGAGAAAGTGGATTAGAGTTTGGTAGAAGTGAATATAAAAAACTCAAGGATTTAAACCTTGTTTAATAGAATCACTTAGGAATAAGTGGATTCTATTTGGCATAAATTGATTAGTCTTAATTACAACTCTTTTATATTTGGAAAAATCATATTGAAAATTATTGAGTAGTCATTTAGAAATCATCTGCATATCAAAGGACCTCCAATTAGAAAAATATCATATTAACACTGATAACATTGCATTCCGTTGAAGGGGACACAACTTTGGTTTTTTTAATCAAATTAATTACAATCTCAAAATATTATACTTGTCTTCATTTCACTCAATTACAACACTCTTTTTAGCTAACGGAATAGAGTTACGATTTAAGTCAAGTTTCACACTACTATAGTAATCGTTTCACACCTATTCCCTATGGGATTCGACCCCAACCTAGTCGGGTTATTATATTTGACATCGACCGCTTTACATTATTTATTAAGGTGTAATTTGAGCGTATCACTAGCATATCATCTATGTAAACTTCCATTGTTTTCCCTATTTGTTTTTCAATTATATTGCTTACAAGCTGCTGGTAAGTGGCTCCGGCGTTCCTAAGCCCGAAAGGCATCACATTATAACAATATGTGCCAAAGTTCGTTATGAACGAAGTTTTTCCTGATCCTCCGAGTATATTTTGATTTGGTTGTACCCAGAATAGGCATCGAGGAAACTCAGCAACTCATGACCGATCATCGCATCAATCATTTGATCAATGTTTGGCAATGGGAAAGAGTC
Organism: Nicotiana knightiana; assembly: GCA_005239525.1. NCBI lineage: Eukaryota > Viridiplantae > Streptophyta > Magnoliopsida > Solanales > Solanaceae > Nicotiana > Nicotiana knightiana. Next base: position 159,021 of record ML382802.1, on the reverse strand, counting down.
TTTTGGGAACGTCTTATTGATATCCTATAATCTACGCACATGAGAAATTTATTTTTCTTTTTCGGAACTACTACTACATTAGCTATCCATCCATGATACTTTGCCTCCCGGATTGAACCGATATCAAGCAGTCTAGTTACGTCTTCTTTGACAAATTTGTTTCTGACCTTGACAATAGGGCGTTTCTTCTGCCTTACCGGAGGGATGTTTGATCCAGGCTTAACTTGTGCACAACCACCTATTGTGGAATAACTATCATATCTGCATGCCACTATACAAAATCGTCAACGTTAAATATAAGAAATTATATAAATCCTGACCTGAGCTAGAGGTTTAATCTTGTCCCCACGTGGAACTCTTTCTCCAAGAATTTCTCAAACAACGCGACTTGCTCGAGTTCTTTCGATGTAGATTTGGTTAAGTCAGCTTCTTCTCATACATTGAAATATCTTGGTACCTGATAGGATTCTGATGATTCCTCCCCCTTTTTAACATAGTTAGGCTCAAGAGGAGGTGTCGTTTCTTGTAATTTCTATGCCACATGCTCCTTCCCTTTGCTATTGGAAACAGATATTGCATTCATCTCCCTTGACACCGATTGATCTCCTCTTGTTTATTTAATTCCCTCCGGAGTTGGGGACTTTAGAAGTTGATGGTATGTTGACGGCAACCTTCATCTCGTGTAGCCATATTCTTCTCGGAGTCTCTTGCTATGGGTCACCAATACCTTTGTCTTTTTCGTTGTCGAAAAGGTTACACCATTAATATCATTCCCCCGAAAATCATGTTAATCGCCAGATGAAGCGGATCTTCTCCTGCTTTTAAGGGTTCCATGTTATTCCGGTTGTGGTCGTAGTTGTTCTTAGCCCAGTCTCTTAAGAATTCTCTGAGATAGCTTTTTTTCAGCAACGCCACCTCCTCGTGCAGATTTCGGCAGTCCCTAGTTCGGTGGCCTTTGGTCCCATAGAACTCATACCATAGATTAGGATCGCTCTTTCTGGGGTCGGATCTCATAGGCCTCTGGAATCCTGCTTTCCTAATGTTCCTCATCATCGATGACAGTTCCACTACACTGACATTGAAGTTATATTCGGACAATCTGGGGTAGGTGGAATCCCGATACCGCTTTTTCATGCAACAATATGTTATTTCGGCCACGACAAACTCTCCTATCGATAGCGAATCTATCCGCTGATTGGAAACCTCTGTCGCGTCCTGCAGCCCTTTCGTACGGCAACAACTGACCTCTAGAAGACGATCGATCTGCATCTAAATCATCCTTCAAATTTTCCTTATTCTTTCCTCGATCTCGACGAACCGAGCTGATCATCCTCTATTCTTACCTTTGACTCGTAGCGATTGTGGACATCTACCTATGTTGTTTCCCGGAACTCAAGCAGACATTTTTTCAGTTTTCGAGAAGCATCTGAACTCCTCAGGTTCAGCCTTTTTATAAATACCTCAGCTGCCCCATTGTCCGACACGGCCGGTAGATGCATCATTTCCTTATGAAATATGGTCAGAAACTCCCATAGCAATTCGGACTCTCCTTGCGAAATTCTGAATATGTCGGTCTTTCAGGCATGTACCTTCTTGGCCCCGACATGAGCCTTGATAAAAGAATCTGTGAGCATCTTGAAGGAACCTGTTGAGTTCTCGGGTGAAAGTGAATACCATGTCAGGGCTCTTTTCGTGAGGGTCTCCCCAAATTTCTTCAACTAGACTGATTTAATCTCGTGCGGAGCTAAGTCGTTTCCTTTCACCATCGTTTTATAGGTGGTGATGCGCTCCTGAGGATCTAAAGTCCCATCATATTTTGGCACATCTATCATTTTGAACTGCTTTGAGATTAACTCAAGTACCGCCATGGTTTGAATGGCAACTGGGTGTATTTCTTTGAGTCCGGTCCTTTCAACATTGGCGGTGCGAACAAGATTTTATCCATTCGGGAGTTTATTTCCCTCATAAACCGCATGGGTTCAGTTATAAAAGGACCATTCTCGTTATTATCACCAAAACTGTTATCATTTCCCTCGGCCCTGTCGAAACCGATCCTGTCGGCGAGAGATGGACCTTAATAGCCTATTGTTGTTCCCTCAGGATTCTCACTATTTCCACAACATGCTCATCTTCAGCATCATCAGGAGTTTCCCCGTGAACATTTCGTGGATATTGCCCGCAATGCACCGGCACGGCCCCATCCCCGTTGTTGCAGCTATCACTGATCGAATCTTCGTGTTGAGGCTGATTTACTTTGGCCTCAACGTTGTGCATGATGCTGACATCGTTATCTGCCATTTTTATGTTTTTTTTAGCTAAGAGACAAATAATTAAACAGGCTAGTAATAGATGCACGGATCAACCCAATTACACAATTGTCTAAGCCCCACATTGGGTGCTAAACTGTTTACCCGTAAATTGGTACAGTTGAATTTGAACGTGGTTTATAGACAAGCGAATTGATTTGATCTCAAAAAGACAAATAAATTAAATAAAATGCAAGACTTAGTGTTGAAATCGAGATAAGATAGCATATAGCCTTGTTCTGGGAGCAGAGTTTCTGAGGGCATCAATATGAATATTAATAAGTAAGAAATCAAATGTTATTGAGCCTTTGGATAGTTTATAGCATAAGTTTGTTAGAAAATTTGTCTCCTTTACAATGGCTATTGAAGTCACTATTTATAGTTGCACTTACGGAACAAGGTCCTAGGATTAAGCTAAATTACAATTATGGGGGCTATTAAAGAATGTGTAACGGCAGGCTATGAATGCCAAATATCTCTATTACAGAATGTGTATTTAATATTGCGAAATATTTTGCATTGAATGCCACTAGGTGGAAGGAATTCATTTGTCCTGTATTCGCAACATTCTCCTCGTGGGCTTCCCGGTACAAATCGGGGCTGCTGCGCCCGGTCTTGGTTTTCATCTGTCTCGTTTTCCATTTGTCTCTGGTTCCACATGTCGCTTTTTTATACTAGTATTTGATGTGAACCAATTTTACCCTGTACTTAGAGTGTGGTACATGAAGTTAACACTTTGTTTCAGTTCTCAAAATTGATTATGTGCATGTCCTCACTTTTCAAAGCGACGATCAAGTAAGGAAGGGTCAAGGTGAAGAATTATTATATGTCTAAAATTTGTTACACTTCGAAAAACTACATCAATGTTTCTTTTTAACCAAAACATTTTTATTTACTCTTAAAACAGATAACAATTAAATTTGTACGCGATTTTAAAGGTATGTGAAAGGATTCAACACAAGTAATCAAGAATTTTAGATAAACGAATTAAAGATAAAATAATAACCAAACCAGTTGTGACGTTAAGGCCGGGATCAGATTTAAGCGAACACTACTTTTGTGTTCGACCTGACCCTCGATTCGAAGCCAAATGTATATAAAGAATTATGGTTAAAATAAGAACTTTTCAATAGCTGGAAACTAGAGAAATAAATTTGTATTTCCTTGAAATGCGTTTTACAATGTGTCTATTGAATAAAAAACTTCCCCTTTATATAGTAGGAAATTTTCATCGCTAGTACAATTCTAAAAAAGGTAAAAATACTACTTTCTCACCAATAACTGGTACACTACCGACATTGGGCGAGATCCACGCCGTGATATCTGTTTCGGTGCGGATATCACAGCCCTCTGTTAGTCGTGTGAAACTGTTTGCAGTGCTTTCCGAGGTCTTAGAGTGTTGGGGAGTGTTAGTCTTGTTTTGGAGAGTGTTGTCTTGTTAGTCTCGGTGGCGAGTACCCCGTTTCAGACTCAATTCAAAGAGTTCTAAGATTCGGTCTCTATCTCATACATTTATACTTCTTACTTCGTTTGACTTACCGGGAAGTCGGGGTGTGCGCTAACCCCGAGTTCACCCGTATACAGGTAGTCCCCTTGTTTCTCAGAGAGTAGGTTCGCCCAAACTATGAAAAACGATAGATGCACCCCGCCTCCTTCCTTCGTACGTTACAACCAAGACGATGAATAAGTCAAAACATCCCATTAGTCACGTTGTACGGATTTCGAACATGTGTCGACCATCGGTTAGTCGCCTCCGAATGTGAAACATCACGTATTGATTACATTTTCTCCTTTAAAAGCTTCTGCCTTTTGTACTTCTTCTACTTTCCGATCTCTAGCGGCTATCAACTATTACAAATCTTCATATCTTTATCTTTGATCTTCGAATCTTCATAATTGTTCTTAGGTTTCTACCAAAATCTTCATCCTACCTTCAAACCTTCACACTCATTTCTTCAATCTTCATACTTGTTCCTTCAAACCTTCATATATTTCCTTCAAATCTTCATATTTTTCCTTCCAATCGTCATACTTTCAACATCACGATGGCTAAGACTTCCAAATCAGTTACTCAGCAGACTGCCTCTTAAGCTTCCCATCCAGCCACAGATGCTCAGGTGGCTGTTCCTGAGATGGCTGCTCCCGAGGTGACTGCTCCCGAAGCGGCCCCAGAGGCCCCCATGAAAAACTTTATACCCGGGGGCTATTCAATCGGGGATGACTTCAAGGTCAAGGGCCTCAACCAAACAAGATCGAGGTGAAGGAGCATGGAGATATATATGCTCCATTACCGAAGATACCATTCCCATAGTCCGAGAGGCCTGCAAATGGGAAGGCAAGGACGTGGTAGTCCTCGACCTAAGGATGATATTACTGCCCATGTGGAGGGGTATTTAAGCTTTTACAATTATCCATTCACATTTGGCCCAGTAGACCCTATAATTCTGGCCTTTTGCAAGAGATACGAGGTGTGCCTCGGGAAAATCCACCCGTCTCACTAGAGGATTGTGATCCTCCTACGTTATTTTGTGAACAACAACGAATATCCTCAGTTCATCCTCGACCACCTACTCGGTCTTTACAGTCCACGAATTTCTGAGGGGGACTAATGAAGCTCGTTCACCGAGCCGGCAAGGCTCCATTTTCGAGCATCGACGAGGATCGAGACCGAAGCTGGCAAGGGCACTTTGTTTGGGTAAGAACTGAAGATTTGATCCCTCCCGAGTTCCTCCTATTTCCCGATAAGTGGAATGCATCTCGTAAGTGTAGTCTTTCCTTATGTTTCAATTCTCCTTTATTTCCTTTCTCACCATCAGTATTTATGGTCGTGTAGCCGTTGCCCGGGTTCACAATGCCATGCCCCGGCTCAAGGAGTGTATCAAAAGAATCTGCAAGTAGATGTCATACTTCAAGCGTGCGTGGTGCAAAGTTTCAAAAGGCATATGGGAGTCCCATTCTCATGGTAAGGCTCTCCTCTGATAGTTATTACTACACGCTAAACTGACATAATGCTGACCTTTTCTCTTTCCTTTGCAGGTTTGCCTAATACCACCAAACTTAGGCCACTGGAAGGAGACGAGGATGCGTCTTTATCCGCTGATCGCTCCATTATGGGACAGCTCGGGGCTGCTGCGTGGGAGAAGAAGAGGAAACGAAAGTCCCCGGGCTCCCCGGGTCCCGAGGTGAAGCCAAAAAAGAGGGCGGCTTCCCGGGCTCGTAAGCCCAAGAAGAATACTAAGTCCCTGGTGCTGCACTCTGACTCTCTTCGCCAGCTCAAGGATGAGTATGAAGAAGACAACATCTTCACAAATTTCGTATTATGATGTTTAAATTTGACAAATTTATTTACCGACATTTAATTTTCATTTGCATCAAATGTTGTTAATTTTAATGTCAGTAATTTTCGACATTTAGGTAAATGTCGATAAGAAATTATGACACTTAGGTAAATTTCAATAAGAAATTATGACACTTATTTTATGAATAGGTAAATGTCGATAAGAAATTTACGACACTTACTTTGCAACATTTAGGTAAATGTCAATAAGAAATTTATGACATTTAATTTACCATATTTAGGTAAATATCGGCAAGAATGTTATGACATTTAGTTCACAACATCAAGGAAATGTCAATTAAATTTTTTGACATTTAGATTCATGTTACTAAAATTATACGACATTTAAGTATGATCTTCACAAAATAACGTATTGAAATTTCTGACATTTTGGTAAATATCAATAAGAAAATTCACAACATATACAAAAAGTAGTATCCACTTTACGTGAATGTTATTAAAAATAATTAGTGACATATCTTTTACTACATAATGTCGCATTAAATTTTTGACATTTAAATTAATGTCGGTATCATATGTTTTAGAATATAAATAATAGTGCTCTGTTTAGTTTCATCATGAACACATTTTCATAAATGTCAACTTTTATAAGAAACATGAAATATATATAAAACAAATATATTGTAATGCTGTAACCAAAGAACAAAGTAGCAGTATAAAACGTACTTAGTACAAGATAGATAATGTCAAATCAAATAATTTGTTCTCACGTAAAACTCAAATATAACTAAATCATAAAAGATAGTAATTTGAATGAGTAAGTTCTTTAATATCACTCATAATTCGAATTGGTTTTCCTCAACTTCTAGGCTAAATCTTGTAAAACAAATTTTCCACAAGTCAAGATTTTCACTGCCAGTAATTGACATCACTTCCTTCAAAAATGCTGCAGAAGAAGTCACAAAAAGAAAAAGAACTATACCTCTATAATAAAGTGAATTCGTTCCTCTACTAAAACAATTGGAATACAAAAAATAATAATAGATTGAGGTTCTTAAAGAGAAATAAACTGATAATGAATGAAATACTAGCAACTCAAGAGAGAAAGAAACATACAACACAAAGCAAAAAATTCAACAAAGTGAATGCAACAGCAATATCATAATGCAGTCGAAGATATTGTTTTGGTTGTGGGGGATGTGGGAGAGGGGATGGTTGAATTTTGAAATATTAGTTTCCCTAAATGGTATTATAAGATAAAAACTAATGAATATTATATAAGTTTTGCAAACTATAACATGAAGGATTTCTCCCTTTGGAAAGGAGGAACAAGAATCTTGTAATTTTTTCAAACTTACCCGCTTCTTTTTCTTTGTGCCAACTTCACTAACTCCAGTCTTCTTGATTATATCAACCTGAGAAGAAATATTAGATTGGTTACTCTGGTCGTTTACAAAATTTACAACTTAGAACATTGTGAATACAATATATAAAAAATAGGACAAAGTCATATAATAATTTTTATTTCCTAATATGATGGTGTTTCAATCATATCATAAATCATTATTTCCATGATCTAGGCAAGAGTCTTTAACTTATTGTAACGACTCGACCTGTCATTTTGAGCATTTGCACCTCGCTTGGTAGTTTGAGGGCATGAGTAGCTCCGTATGATGTATTATAACTTGTATGAATCGTCGGTTTTGGTTTTCAGGTTATTCTGAATCGATTTGGAATAATGAATTTCATGTTTGAAGCTTCAAGTCGGAAGAGTTGACCGAGTTTGACTTTTTAGCATTTGGCCTCATTTTGGAGTTTTGATGGTTCTGTTATATCCGGGTGATGATTTTGGACTCGGGCGTATGCCCGTATTTGTATTTGGACACTTCTAGAAGGTTTCGACACTAATTGACGAAAGTTGAAAATTCAAAAGTTTGGAAAATTTCATAAGTTTGACCGGTAGTTGACTTTGATGATATCAAGATTTTGCTTCTGGATATTGAAATAGTTTCGTTATGTCATTTGGGACTTGTGTGCAAAGTTTGAGTTCATTCCGAGTTGATTTGTTATGTTTCGGTGCGAGTTATGGAGGTTGAAAGCTCAAAGTTCATTTAAGTTTGATTTGAGGTACGATTCGTCATTTCGATGTTGTTATGTGTGATTTGAGGCCTCGAGTAGGTTCGTGTTATGTTTCAAAACTTGTTGGTATATTCATATGGGGTCCCTAGTGGCTCGAAAGAGTTTCCGACGTGGTTTGGTTCGTTTGGGTCATTCTTGGCTAGGCTGGTTGGCTGGACCTCTATATGACCGCACATGTGGAGCTATGGGCACTAACGATCGCAAAATCGATGTATAAACTTAGGCTCGCTACTCGAATATAGTTTAGAAAATATTGTATCCACAGGGATTAGATTTAAATAGTGTTTTTGTAGCTTCTAGTTTAATTTCTGTCCAAGATGATCAACAATTTAGATTTGTGTGAATTAAAACTAAAATTAATTAAAAGTCTAAACTATTGGCTAATGACAATCGCAATAAGAGTAAGAAAGAAGATATCAACGGGAGAAAATAGGGGTTGATTGGATAGGTGCAAGATACTTTTCTGGGATTTAACTATAGTTAATTCACTTCTATGGTTCAAGTGAGTCTCTCAAATTCATTCTATAATTAGTTCGAACGTTCAGTAGAAACTTCTCTCTCAATTAAGTCTCAATCTCATAATATGAACTAACTTAATCTCGGTGGAGAAATGCACGAATTCACAGTGGATTGGTCCTTAGGAGAGCCACTTTCAATTATCCTCCTAGTTAGGTCTAAATAGTAATTCAACTAGCCTCTTTCGATTAGTAAGAGAATCAATGAATTCACCCAACAAGATAATGCAAACATATCACAAGCTATGCCTTTTTTAATTACATATACAAGTGAATATATATGCAATAATTAAAACATCCAAAACAATTCAATACATACAAAACTACATTTAATATCCACACACAATTTTCAAAACACCAAATCCATCAATTCCTAAAGAAGAATTACTCAATAGATATGGAGAAATTCATCACAAATAAGTTTAAGTCAAAGGAAAACATAAACAATCCAAACCCTTTTCTGGAGTGAGGATTGAATGGTGAAATCCTTGTGTTCTTGCTTATCCCCCTTCTCCTTAATTTCCTTAGGTCTAGATTATGTCAGAAGTCCCAAAAATACCATTTTTCCATGTATATATACCAAGTAGGGTCAGGCCCAAACAAACACACCTTTTCCTTCACGAAATTGGACTATTCCCGGAACAGGTCTTGCTCGACCGCGCACCTGGAGACCTGCTCCCGCACTTGGTCGCGTATTTTGCACAGTACATTACCTTACATATGCCCCCAGTGCGCGCTCGCGCACCGGGGCGACGCACTGCCTGGTATTTCATTTTTCTCTTTGAATATATTAGTGTCCGTTGATCCCCAAAATCGATCCCAACTTAATCCTTGGGATTTTACTCAGACTTCAAAGCTCCAAAATAGCGTGAATTCATCCCATAACATATACATAGCTCGGGACCACTCCTACAAGACGTAGGACATACAATTAGTGCAGAACACTAGCGATTAAAGCTCAAACTCAATTAAAGTGCAGTAAATTAGAGTGCGACAGGCAAATAAAACATAGAATTATAAGCTAGAATCAATAACCCACACTTAAGCCATTGCTCGTCATCGAGCAATCAAACTACACTTCATAATGGCACGACCTTTTTAACAACTCTCACTACTCATCATACCAAGAATATTTAAAATAGACTAAGCATAATAGTATAACATTCTCGCCTCAAGATTTGACTCGCAAGTACCACGCATTATTGATAACCCGCTCACTTACTCCAACATAGAGGTCAAACATTACCTTTCCTTCATGAATCAAGTGCCCTCATAAAAAAAGAGAGTAGTTCCTCACACAATAGAAATGAAGAACTATTAGGAACTCAAGATAGAAAGAAGTCACTCAATGTCAAAAATAACATTCATATTCTACAAAAGATAAACCATAGGCTTTCCCCTAGAGTACTACTCTAGTAATTGAGTTCATTCAGCCAAGGATCAAGCAGGACTTTAATTGGTTGTAATGTAGGCCACGGGACGGGTAGGATACATTTAGATATAAGAGTGACTACACCTCACTAAGTACTTTAATACATCCATAAAAAAATAAAAACCCCACACTTATATCAAAAAATATCTCCACCTTCACATCTATATACATTAACTCCCAACTTCTTTAAGCACAATTACATCAAGAGTTACCACTTATCAATGAATAATTTTCACAATAATATAACTATGCATCTTTTTTTTTTCTTTTCAATTTAAGTGGTTCTTACTTTTTTCAAAACAATGCACCTTTTTCCTTATTTCATTATTTCCACTCAAAAGCAAAACCAACCACCCTACACTTCAACTTTTACAAAGTTCATACAATTTCAAGTTTTCACGAGAGGTAAATGGTTCAAATATATGGTCAATTTAAACAAAAAAGGGTAAGATTTGTAATGTGGTTGCCAAAGAACGGGATTACAGGCTCAACGAGGTTAACTATGATACATAACAATTTGGTGGGTAAACTATATAATTGGCTCAACAAAGAAATGCTTACATCACTTCCAAGGCTGAAGAAAACAACTATTTTTCTTTGCAAACACATAGGGCAAGTTCTAGACATCAAATGCACTGCATGATATACAAAACCTCACACACACATGGTACATAACTCACTCAAGATTGGATTATGAAGACACTCTAGTTAAAGTAGTTAAGCAAAGTTCAACTTATACAAATTAAGACACTTATACCAGAGTCAAAAACTGAGCCTAAGCGTCACAACTAAAGAACTTACAATTCTCAAGGCATGATAGAGTAAAGAGATATTGCTTCCATTTCAAATCATAGCACAAGGTTTCATACTCCTAAAAACAAAAATCTAACTACACCCGGTTCAAACAAAACCCTTGAAAAAGAACCGCCACACAAAGAAAAACCAAGGGGAAATTAATACACTACCTAACAAAATAAAATATTTTTGTCTTTTTATTTTGACTTAATTCACTCAAGAAACCCGTCAAATGATATCCATCGCCGGGAAAAATTAAAATTTTTTAAACTTTTATGGATTTTTCAATTTTTTTCCAAACTACTACAACTAACAAAAATAAACTAACCAAATTAATATACATACAAAATACATACAAACATATCCCCCACCCCACAATTTAAGTTGTGGCATGTCCCCATGACACACAATTAAAAAGCATAAGGTAGATGAAAGTTCCCCGAATCTCTAATCGGGGTCTGAATCGAAGTCAGGCTCCATTATTCGCACCTAAACTAGTACACATATCCACGCGGACATTTTCTTCTCAACCTTCTGGGATTGTTTTGTTTCCATGCATTTGATGTACCCCAAGGTGAACTCCATGAAAAATCGGGGTGTTTCTGACCCATTGCATTGAAGTTTTAATTATCGACGACATTAACTTCCTCAATTGAGGCTTGACACTAATGAGTAGGGTATCCTCTTCCACATATATCACACGCTGCATGGGGCTCACTATAAATTAAAGCTAAGGCCAGCTTCATTATTTCCTTTTCCATGGCATTAACTTGTACTTGCACTGATGTTTTTGCGTCAACTTGGTGAACACCAATTGCTTATCTGATTTCACCAATTTTGGAGGGCCACTGATTTGCATCCTCAGACAACTCATCTAGAATTGTGACTGTCTCCTCTGGAGTTTTTTCATCAACGGACCTGCAACTGTATTGCTCAATGTTCTACGTGAAGTTGGTGCCAATTCATCCCAAAAATCCTGGAGTTGCATCTAGAGTTCTATTCCATTATGCTGACACTTACGCACTATTTCTTTGAACCTCTCCCAAGCTTCAAACACATTTTCAGTCTCGTTTTGATAGAAGTTGTGGATCTCCCTTCTAAACTCGCCCGTCTTTATTGATGAGAAATCTTTGTCAAGAAATTTTTTCGTCATATCATCCCATGTTCTAATCGATCCATTAGGCAAGCTTCAAATCGAGTGCTTTGCATCATCTTTGAGAGTGAAGGGTAATGCCTTAAGTAGACTGCATCTTGTGCCACACCATTATATTGGAAGGTGTTTATAATCTCCTCGAAGTCCATAAGATGATTATTTGGATCTTCGTTCATTTCTCCTCCGAAGACACAACTGTTTTGAAGGGTTTGAAGCAACCCTTGATTTAACTCAAAATTGAGAGCTCCAATAGGAGGTGGTCTCGCACTCGAAAAGAATTGGTTGTAGACCGATCTAGCATAATTGCCAAGTGGTATCCCGGCACTGGGAGCTATATTTCGGAATTAGTCTGCACCCATAGGTCGATTCTAAGCAATTATTTGAGCCCTCTCCTCTTCATAGACAAGTTGTGCATTTCGAAGAGCTGTCTCCTCAGCATCTCGTGCAAATTTTTCTCTTTGCTGGGTTGCCTCTCTTGCAGCCAAATCAACATTATCCTCATCTCCCAACATAACTTCTTTGGTTGAGGATTTCCAAACCGTCCCTGTATTCTCGAGAAGATTTATTTCCTTCCTTATATGTCGCAGTCGCTTCTCAATTTGTGGTTCAAAATGTAGCACCTCCTTCCTAGAAGATTGAGTCATGCACCAATCCAACCTGTAGCATGTGCATATTCAAGGAACACCAAACGTAACAACAGAAAAATAAAAAGAAAAAGAAAAAGAAAAAGTAAAAGAAAAATTCCTGAATTAGCACTATAAACTATTTCCAACACTATGGATTGCCAATCCCCGGCGACGACGCCAAATTTTGACGAGCGCAAAATCGGCCTATAAACTTAGGCTTGCTAGTTAAATATTGTATAGAAAATGTCGTATCCACAGGATTGGATTTAAATAGCTCGTAGCTTCTAGTTTAATTGCTATCCAAGATGATCTACAATTTAGATTTGTGTGAACTAAAACTAAAATTAACTAAAAGTCTAAACTATTGGCTAATGACAATCGCAATAAGAGTAAGCAAGAAGATACCAATGGGAGAAAGTAGGGGTTGATTGGATAGATGCAAGATACTTGTCTGGAATTTAACTCTAGTTAATGCACTTCTAAGGTTCAAGTGAGTCTCTCGAATTCACTCTGTTATTAGTTCAAAAGTTTAGTAGAAACTCTTCTCTCCCTCAACCTCACAATATGAACTAAGTTAAGCTCGGTGAACATATGCACGAATTCGTAGTAGATTTGTCCTTAGGAGAACCACTTTCGATTATCCTCCTACTTAGGTATAAACAGTAAATCAACTAGCCTCTTTCGATTACTAAGAGAATCAATGAATTCACCCAACAAGATAATACAAAAAACATCATAGACTATGCCTCTTTCAATTACATAAACAAGTGAATATATAAGAAATAATTAAAACACCCAAAACGATTCAATACATACAAATAAACAGTTAATATCCACATACAGTTCTCAAAACACCAATTCCATCAATCGCTAAAGAAGAATTACTCCATAGATATGGAGAAATTCATCACAAATAAGTTTATGTCAAAGGAAAACATAAACAATCGAAACCCTTTTCTTGAGCGAGGATTGAATTGTGAAATCCTTGTGCTCTTTCTTCTCCCCATTCTCCTTAGCCTCCTTAGGTCTATATTTTGTCAAAAGTTCCAAAAATAACGTTTTTACATGTTTATATACCAAGTAGGGTCTGGCCCAAACAAACATACCTTCTCCTTCGCGAAATAGGACTCTTCCAGGAACAGGACATGCGCGGTCGTTCACCCGGATACCTGCTCGCGCACTTGGTCACGCATTTTGTATATTACAGTGCGTTACATGCACACCCAGTGCGTGCCTAGTGCATGCTCTCACACCTGGGTAACGCACTGCCTGATTTTTTATTTCTCTTTTTGTATGTACTAGTGTCTGTTGATCCCCAAACTCGACCCCAACGTAATCCTTGGGATTTTACTCATTCTTCAAAGCTCCAAAATAGCGTGAAATCATCTCATAACATGTACATTACTTGGAATCACTCCTACAAGGCATAAAATATTCAGTTTGTGCAAAATAGTAGCGATTAAAGCTCAAACTCAATTAAAGTGCAGTAAATTAGAGTGCGACAAGCAACAAAAACATACAATTATAGCCTACCATCAGGCGCAGGTGCGGAGCCGCAAAAGAGGCAGTGCAATCACAGATGTGGGAGTACTGTGGGGAGCATATTTCCACAGAAGCGAAGGTTTCTTCGCATCTACGAAGGCGCAGATGCGGTGATTTTTGGCGCAGAAGTGAAAGGCAGCACGGAAGCGTGATTTGGACTCGCACATGCATTTTCGCAAAAGCATAGTTTGTACCGTATGTGCGAAGGAAAGCCTCCAGTGCTTCTCTACTGAAGCGTGATTTTGGTCGCAAAAGCGACGCCGCAGAAGTGGCTAGTGTGTCGTAGGTGTGCACAGTGTTGGGAACAAACTATAAATCGAGGGTCGTAAACTTTTATAAACTACAGACCTTAGATTTGGGCAATTTTGGAGGCGATTTTCATCAGATGGATTGGGGTAAGTGTTCTACACTCAGTTTTGATTATATTTCATTATTCTATCTTCTTTTTGGTATTTGTATTATGAATTTTAAAGAGAAATTAAGTTTTGAACATCGATTCAGAGTCGAAATTGGCTGAAACTAGTATGGTTGGACTCATAATTGAATAAGTTGTCGCATTTTATAAGTTTCGTTGAGTTTTGAGGTGTGGGCCCAAGTTGGAGTTTTGGATTGATTTTGGAATTTTGATTAAATATTCGACCTTTATCGATTGGGTTTGTTTACTTTGGCATTATTTGAAATATTTGAGTTGCTTTTGGTTAGTTTCGAGCCGTTCGGAGGTCGATACGCACGAAATGGCATTTTTGGAATATCCCTTGGCTTGCTCGGTATTGGATTTGGCTTGTTCGAGGTAGTAACACTTCTAAACTTGGTGCTGCGGGTATGAAATCTCCAATTACGTGTTACGTGATTGATGTTGAGGTGACACACACGCTAGGTAACGGGCGCACCATGTGAATTATGATTTAGTCGATTTCATGAAACTTTGTAGCCATCTTATATGGACATTTTTAATGTACACTATGTGTTAGAGCACTTAAGCTGAAATTTATGCTAGAAATCATGTTTAAGCTATATGTTGCACTATTGGGACCCATAGTTGTCGTTCTTCGTTGTTGAGTTATTTGCTTAATTGAAGTTATGTACTCAGTTTCATTCATCATTTTTTATCATATCTCCGTCCCTATCCTTGTATACTGTCACATCTTGTATCATTGATAGTTGCTTTTTATGAGCGTTGTGAGCCCGAGAGACTGGAGATATTGGTGACTGAGTTGGGGCTTGAGTGCCCTGCTGCGAGTGATATATATATATGGGATAAGGTGGGATCAGGTTGCATGCCACACTAGTTATTATTGATTCATGTCATGATTGGCTTATTATGGCGTTTGGGTTGAAGGAGCCTCTCCGGAGTTCGAACACCCATAGTTAGCGCAATAGATATTATATTTGGCATGGAGTTACCTGGGCATGGAGTTTCCCTATGTATTCACCTTTGGGATGGAGTTCCCTGGGCATGCAGTTTCCCTATATATTCAGATTTGGGATGGAGTTCCCTAGTCATGGAGTTTCCCTATACATTTATAATGAGGGATGGATATTTCATGGGCTAGACCTGCCCCGTACAGTATAGTGAGGTTGAGTACTATGAGAGTGTGAGTACATGAGTTCATCATTGAGATGTGTTGCATTTGACATGTGTAATTGAGATATAGGCATAGAGATGCATTTCCTCACGCTACCCCATTTTGGTGACATTCATGATTTCACATGTATATTGACATGTAGGCGTAGAGATGTATTTTCTCTATGCTATCTGAAAATGAAACACCTTATTTATGTTCGAAAGGTTTTTTTTTTCTGGGAAAAATCACAGCTTTTAAATTTATTCCTATATTTTTGAGTTTTTCGATGAAAGATCTGGGATCTAATGTATTCTTGAAAAGCATGCCTTTTTTCCGTAACTGTGACCAGCTGAGTTATTTCCTGTCCCATCCTTATTATTTTGTTATGAGTTGTTGCTGGTTATTGGAGTTGGACTCTGACCCTTGTCCCAACTCATCACTACTTTTAACCTAAGGCTAGGTTTGTAAATTATTGAGTACATAGGGTCAGTTGTACACATACTACACTTCTGCAGCTTGCTTGCAGATGTTGGATGCTGATGTAGCTGCGTACAGCGGGGCTGGATCTGAAGATGTACCTGAGTTCCAGTCATGGCTGTCTCTTGATCCTGGTAGCTTTCGTATTTCAGATGTGTTCATGTATATTTCAAACATATGGTGTATTTTACTGTAAACCAACTTTATAAACTCTACATTTTAGAAGCTCATGATTTGTACTACCAGTCCTTGGAGAATTCTTATATAAAAGCAGTTGTTTTATCATTTCTTTTCTTAATAAATCTCATTAAATTGTATAGTTGTTAATTGGCTTACCTGACGGGTTAAGTTAGGTGCCATCGCAACTAGTTGGATTTTGGGTCGTGACATTTACTCTTTCTTCCAGGTTCTACAAGAGTCTAAATACCTTATGTATGAGGATAAATCATGCTTGATGGGAATCTTATCAATTAATAAAACGAAAAAAGAAGCTAACTTCTTCATAGGTGCAGCAAGAATGCCACCATCATCATCAAACACGAGAAAAATGGAACTCCATCCTTAAGTGTAAGCTGCAAAAGAGCCTGAAGAATTGAGCGCTGATGCTTTTTCATAAGAACATGCTTACTTTTGTTAGTGCGCAAAGTATTGTCATTTACCTTTCCAATAGGAGGGAGACAAGTCTCAGCTACATGCACCCCTTAGGGCTCAGTAGTGAGAATGATCTGTTTGGACTGACAGACATTCAAAAACCAAGGACACGAGGACCCAAGAGAGCCTCAAAGATCAGAAAGCTCTTTAACCTTTTCAAGTAAGATTTCAATACCAAAAATGGAAAAAAGCGAGTAAAGCTCCTAAGGTTCAGTGGATTGTGACACCCTTGACTCTTTAAAGAAAGAGGGCAAGAATTGCTTACTAGAATAAGAGAATTGCCAAGGCCAATTCAGAGGAAGGTGAGTATCAATAGCTTCTTGCTTCAAGGTTGAAATAGCAAAGAGAAAAGCGTAGTGAGAGTTTGGCTAAGAAGAGGTCTAGACTCTATGAAACTTCTAAGCCATCTGTTGCTTTTTATGATTAGTAGGGTGTATTTCCTGCTATTTGGTGGGTCTGGTTATTGTTGTTGTTGGACGTATTAATTGGCGTTGGTTATTTTTTACCGTTCCTGAGATTTTGAGTTTATATGATACTTACTTTCAAGATGGAAAAAACGAACAATTCTGCTACTTTCCACCATCCATAGTAACATCAATTCATAATTCATTTATCATACACGCACCTCACCTATTTCCATGAATACTTGCTACTTCTCACCAGCCAGATACTGGATAATTCTATCTACTATGTTTTGAAAGCATCAAGTCGTAATTTATTCATTCAAAAACTATATGCCCCTATAATCCCCCTTGAGAGAACATACTCATAATCTTTTTTACTGTAAAATAGTCTCTATATACTTTGGAATGCTATTTTGAACCTTTATGTAATTGAAGTTAAAACTGACATAGTTAAAATTATACTCTTCGAATGTATGTTGAAAAAGATATAGGTAAAATAAGTTTACGAACTCATCTTCTTTGTGTGAACAACTGAAACAGGTGATAGTGATTGTTGGTGATCGTCCATTGAGTTATCAGAAACCTATAACAAAATAGGAAGAATACTACAATTAAATGAAACTAAATTACAAGATTATCTTAAAAACAATAAGTTTTTACTAAAGTACACAATATTTTTTACCTACTCATCACCAGATAATTTCCTATTTGAGTCAATAGTAATACCAAATGATTCTGGATATTCATCTATAACCAGCTTTACTTTATCATCTATTTTCGCATTCATATCCTTTTTTGCTTCAGAAAATATTTCCCCAGCCACTTTTATTTCTTCTTCTGCTTCAAATAACCTTTTCTCCATCGCTTCTATTTTTTCTTTTGCTTCAGACATTTTTTCTTCAATATAAATTTTCATAATAGAGGTAGATTTTTCAACTTCTATCTCAACCCTTATATCAAAATCTCTTTGCTCAGCCTGTGATCATTTATATGCATGCCATAAACAAAACTTGGAGCTTCTCCTTTTCTTAGAGTTCGAATATTTCCATGGTTGTCTAGTCCCATAATATAATGACCCGACCGGTCATTTTGATCTCTAGCGCGTCGTTTGACGGTTTGAGGCCTTAAATAGCTTCATTTCAGGTATTATGACTTGCACATGCTTTCAGAATTTAATTTCGGGAGGTTCAGAGTAGATTTGAAAAGACATCTCTAATTTCGAAAGCTTCAAGTTGGTAGAATTGACTAAGAATTTACTTTCGAGTAAACGACCTCAGAATTAGGATTTGAAGGTTCCAATAGTTCGTATGATGATTTGGACTTGGGCGTATGTCCGAATCAGGTTTTAGATGACTCGGGAGCGTTACGACGTTTATTGGGGAAAATTGAGACTTTGGAAGAATTTCATGGATTTGGGTTGAAGTGTATTTCAATATTATCAATGTCTGTTTGGGATTCCCAACACGGGGATAGGTTTGTATGGTGATTCTGGTCTTAGGACCAGTTCTGGATATGGATTTCGAGGTCCTTAGGTCATTTCATGGTCATTTGGCGAAAGTTGGAAATTGAAGGTTTTTGGAGGAGTTTGGTCGGGAGTGGAAATTTTTATATCCAAATTGGATTCCAATTTCGGAAGTTGGAATAGGTCTTTAATGTGCAATATGACTTGTGTGCAAAATTTGAGGTCAATCGGACATGATCTAATACGTCTCGGCATCAGATGTGAAAGTTAGAAGTTCAATAGTTCATTAGGCTTGGATCGATGCATAGTTTGTGGTTTCGATGTTGTTTTGTGTGATTTGAGGCCTTGAGCAGGTTCGTGTTATGTTTTGGGATTGGTTGGTGTGATTGGACGGGGGCCCGGGGGCCTCGGGTGCGATTCAGAGTGGTTTCAGACCATTTTCCCCCGTTTTGCAATGGTTGATACTGGTGTCTGGTGTTGTCCTTCTCGAACGCAAAGTGTCTCAATCATTTACGAAAAAGAAATTCAGGCTAAGGATTTTATTTCTATGCGAACGCAACACAGGGGTTGCAAATGTTGAAGAGGACTGGAGCAAGCTTACACGAACGCGACACAGTGATCGCGAACGCGAAGAAGGAAAGGACTGAGGCCTAGAAGTTCTTAGCCTTCACGAACGCGGATGTGGGACCGTGAACGCGAAAAGGAATTTCTGGAGTAAGTATTTGTAGCCATCGCGATCGTGAAGAAGGACGGGCCTCGGCAGATTGTTTTAAGTCGTGATTTTTTCCCATTTCACCCATTTCTCTCTTGTTTGGGAGATTTTGGAGAGGCTTCAAGGGGAGATTTTCATCATCTCGGTCAAGGTAAGTGATTCCCACCTTTTCAAGTTACATACGTGGATTATATATAGATTTTAACATGGAAATTCATGGAAAATTAGTGAAAATTTGGGGTTTTGGTAGAAAACCTAAAAATTGATATTTTTGAATTCTGACCACGAAATTGGGAAAGGAATTGAGAATTAATTAAATATTTGAGTTCGTAATGTTAGGGTAATGACTTTCTTCGGAAATTTTTGTAATTCGAGCACGTGGGTCTGAGGATGACTTTATCGACTTTTAGGGCAGAGTTGGGATTTATTATAAATTGGATTGTAATAAGTATTAGAGTATATATTTATTGAATTTCATGTTGATTGACTAGTTTTGGAGCGATGGGAATCGGTTTGAGTTGTTGGAAGAACTTTGAAGCCAGTTATGGAACTTTGGAGCGAGGTAAGTCTCTTTTCTAACTTTGTAAGAGGGAATTAACCCCATAGGTGAATCGAATTATTATGTGCTTTTATTTGTGGGGGATGCGTACGCATGAGCTGATGAGAGTCCGTGCGTAGCTACTAATTATGCTTAAGTCCGGGTAGTCGAGGACCGAAATCATGTTGTACTTGCGTTTTTTGCACCCTACTTGTTAATTTAATTGCTTAAATCATATTGGAACTTAATAAAGGAATTGTAAAAGGTTAAACTTCATTTACTTGAGTTTGGGATGGGTCACTTGATTGTTAATGAGAATTGATATTTCTTTGAATATTAGCCTATTAATAAATCTTGGATCAGTTGTTTTAATATATTTTCTGTTCTTGTGGATCAACTCAAATGCCTCGGTAGCAGATATATGCATCTATGGTTCATATCGTTCAACCCTCGCCAGTGCATAGTTTATATTGTGTATGTTGGATCAGGCCGTACCACTTCGGCATAATTCGTGTGTAAAAATTCTTGGAGTCCAATTATAATTGATATTATTTCTTTGCCTTGAAGATGAATTTGTTAAATAATGGATATTAAATTTTGGATTTACTATCAGTGAAAAAGTTGTTTACTTATTTCTTGTTATTGAGTTTTCAGCTGTACTTACATAATCTGTTATGACCCAAAATCTACTAAGGTGGTGATGGCGCCGGACACAACCGTCAGGCAAGCCAATCATTAATTAGTTTAAATAAATTCCTCTTTAACATCTTTTCCAAAATCGTTACCTTTCACTTACAAGTTATAATATCGAATAAAAATTTATCAAATAAATACGACAGGTAACCCATTCCCTTTATTAAATTAAATCCCAAACACATCCCAGAACCTGGTGTCACAAGTGAATGAGCAAATTCTAAGAATTTTACAATTTTAACAAAGCTTGTCCGAAATACAATTGGACAAGGAAATTAAAATAAAATAATACAATACGAGGGAGGCTCTGTCAGCTGCGGATCGCCTCCGGATAATGCAGCTCGCCTAAGTCTTCAAACCCGCCACATCGGAATGAAGGTACCTGTGCAATAAAAATGCACAGCAAGTGTAGCATGAGTACGAAAACGACGTGTACTCAGTAAATCGCTCGCCTAACCTCAGAGAGGTAGTGACGAGAGGTCGAATTAGACACTTACTAAGGTCCAAAAAATTAATTTAGCACAATATGATATCAGTAATAGGCATACGAGGATGATAAAACAGTAAGCATTACAGATAACTGTAATTCAAATAAATATTGAAAGTAAATAAACAGTTACTACTCCCTCATTTTCCCCCAAATATCTTAAATAAACAATTACTTCTTTATTTTCCCCAAAATATCTTGTCACTTAATAATCCATGAAAAACATTTAGCAATTTAGCATGCGCATACGGGATAAAGACAACCGGCCTGAGCTATCATAATAATCATCTTTGTGCACTGCCGAGGGTCGAACGACCCGAACCATAATATTTCCTTCAATCTCGCTGTGGCGTATGGCCCGCTCCCATGAGAGTGGGGGAATGCAAATTGCAAAGCGGTCACATGCAGTCATGCACAATCAAATCCCTATTCGGAGGTCGTTTATTCAAAATTCCAATGTTGGTCTATTCTTCCAACTTAAGCATTCTGAATTGAAAATTTTCCTTTCAATTTGACTCCGAATTTCCCGAAATTCAACTCCAACCATGCCCACGAGTCATAATACCTGAAATGGAGCTTCCCATGACTTTAAACCGTTGAACGACGCGCTAGAGCTCAAAACGACCGGTCAGGTCGGTACATTCTCTCCCACTTAAACAGACGTTCGTCCTCAAATGTGCCAAGAACTACTCTGGAGTTATCTGAAATCACTATTTAACACATCGTGCACCTGCCCGTGCTACCACACCCCAGCTGAGTATATTAGCTTGATCAAATCTGAAGATTTCTTCTTTTATCCATATAATAGGCTCAGAATCCAGTTCCAACACCTGAAATTTCTCTATCCAGGCCTAGTTCCAATATATAAACACCGTATAAACTACCACATGATATACCAGAACATGACTGCATACCTTTGCTGAATTAGCACTATGCACCGCATAGTTCATCATCTGACTACAATAACACTCCCTGAAACTTAATAGCCAAAATTCCACGAATCTGATGCTCCCAATGTACCTTATGATATATATACACATCCTGCTATAATGATGGCGATACCACCACAACGGAGGAGATGTGTAGAAATTGCTAACCAATTGTAGAGTTAACCAAACATTGAATCCTTCCTCTTGAGTAAGACCAGCATCTCATTACGAACCAATAAGGGTAACTATCCTTCAATGTATTTCACATAATCTTATCGCACTAGATCCCTGTTCAAATCATCTCACCCAGTATGAACTGCTCAGAAAACAAATCACCCCAAACATGACCAACAGTCTCACATGACACCACAACGCGTCAATAGGCCATAACTCGAACATGATACATAAAGAAATGACTCAGGAAAAGACTACTCAATACACGCAACTTATTATGAACTCTTCTCAGAAAAATAGAAAATAAAATACAAGAAAATAGATCTAGGGAACCTTTCTCAACATCACATTTTTGCGGCACGCAACCCGATCAAAATAACGAGCCCGTGTTGACGTGCCACCCGATCCAAATAACATAACCGTGGCGGTGTGCCACCTGATCCAAATAAGATAAAATTCACGTAAGAAGACACACACCGAGCTAAATTGCTCACTACCACAAATATCGAACATCGGTCACAAGTATGCTAAGTGCACAATACCTTCCTAGGGAGACTGATAAAGCCATATGCTACAAAACTTAAGCACAACTGAGGTGTGATATATATACTCTGAATCTCAAGAACTTTCATGCTCCCATAACATCATCACTACACGGAGACTCAACACATAGGGATCTATCAAGCCATTCCACAACTCACACGGCACAATCACAACGTTACATGAATTGGACTAAGACGGAACAACATCTAATATTCCAACACCCCTCTTTGAGGAGCGCTATACTGAAATGAACACATCTAACTCACATTAAGCCCATAATCTTGTTTTAATCCATTCACACACTTCAAGTTGGTTTTGCTAGAACTAAACTAGGCTAATAGCTTGATCTGGGTCCATAATAACCCACTTCCTCTCATAATACACAAGAAAAACCATCATAGCCGGGACAAACACCCCACAATCCACAACCAACTGAACCGAACGCCTTCCTGGCACAAATCCTCAAATAAGCAATATTGCACTTCCTTATACTTGGTCTAAATCTTCAACCAATCAGGTGACTACATGTCACACTGATACAATCTTCTCGTGGTTATGCTCTCACAACATTCCACACCAGGTAACAAGTATTACACATCCATGACATCGACCGCACTAATACTGCAAAACACATCAAGAACCCATGACAAGGATACAAAGCCTTTTGCATCAAACACCGATCAAAGGTGACACTGAAGACCATACCAGCTTACTCTAACATTCAATTCCCCATTTTCTTTCTCGCTCGCCCGAGCTCAGGACATCCCTGCTAACGCCGAGCCAAAATCTCGATCCTTACTCCGAGCTCCCTACTGCTCACTGCACCTGACATGCCAATGTGAAATAGCGTAAGAATTCCATCATACTCCTGAACCATTATTAGGGTGAACACTTCAACACATAAAAACCTTCTTACTTACCTAAATTCAGGAGAACCATAACAATACACAAGTGAATTCTCACAATCACCCAACATGCAAACCCTTAGGTAGTGGTCTATACCACCATAAACCTTCCGGGACCCGCCTACACCTTCAGGTTGTAGCACTTGAATGCTTCCAAATGAAATCTATTAGGACAACCAACAAGCCACACACACATCTACACAAACCATACACATAACTCAATCACACCGAAGGAACTGATCACTTTCGTAAGTGCGCCATTTCAACCATGTCTAAGCATTCTCTCTTCTTTTAATCATCTTCAATTGCCTCGGGAATAATAGTAACTTCCTTCCACTCATAGCAAACTCAACCCTCACTCATCTCGAGTGACCTTGATTTACGAGACCATGCTCCCTAAATCCTGCAACCTGTCTCATACCCTCCTGATAATCTTTCTACAACCCGGAGTTTATTTCTCTCACTCCTCCAATACTATCTTGCACGCTGAAAATAATATAGAGCACACCAACCATTTTCCCTCTCTCTGAATTTACGCTGCAACAGCTCAATTCTTAATCATACTGCTGTCGTTAACCCTTAAACACTACGTTCCTAACCTTCGAATTGACTAGGACCGCTGCTGAGAGTCACCCACTCTAACTGGCCCCGAACACAATCAACTCCAAGGCTCTTCTAGCACATGAACATCCTCTCAATGAAGTACGTGACTGAGTCACTAATCTTACAACTCGCCTATGCCTTAAGCATAAATTATGAATCTCTTAAAGCCTAACCCTGGTGTAACAGGGCCAACTTTTGCACACATTCATCAAATCCCACGCACAATCACCAATTTAATCCTCTCCCTTAGCTTTAATAACATGCCAACACGTTGACAATCCGCAACCCCATGAGAACACAATCCTACAACCCAACTGCGGGTGGTAGGACTCTCCCACTTAGCCCGAAGCTACTCCTTGCACCCCTCTAGACCCTACTGAGATCCTTTACCCTTTGTTAAAATGATCTTGATCAACCAATCCGTCCAATTCTTCCAAATTCTCTTGCTAGCACTCTCTAAATACTCAAATTCTCTAGCATCATTCACACATTCTGCCTCCTATCGAATAGCCACTAGAATCCCTCATAGAAACTTGCCATCTACACAACCGCTAACCTACTCAAAAGAGATAACCCACCTGTGGAAATCACCAATTGACACCCTCCAACGATGCCATACTGCACACCCTCTACAATATCAATATCCCACCCTAAGCCTGTTCTCATTCACCAAATTTACTAGTTCATCCGCTCCTCATGGACATCTACTAAATGTTCTACAATATGCTCTAATTCACCACTATGATGCCGCTCTCCCACTTTGGTTAAACTCATTCCTTTAGGCACTACTTGACCTCCTTTCCTTACACCTGCCTTTTAGAAATTTAGCCGCCACCTGACACTCCTCACATGTCTTCCTTCATCGTATGCTGTCCAATTCAATATCATTCTCTGCAGCTCTTATACCAGTAGATCACCACGACTTCAAACTCTCCGACGATCATCTTTCTTGAGCTGCCTTCATTAGAAATAACTATTTAGTCCTGAACCACCACGCACCACGATCTCTGGCAACCACCTCTCCAATACTACTTCACAACACTCTGATCCAATGCAACCGAAGCAACCATAGCACCGACAGACTTAACACATTCCATTCAATTAGTGACGACGATGTCACATCACAGGTGAATATCCCTCCTTACTTGAAAACACCAAGTCTTACTACTTTATCAATCCAAAAGCTGGCCATCTATAGTTCAATTGTCTTCCTTCTGCCGGAATCTAAATACTGAAATCTCGAAATCGCACTCTGAGAAGACCTCCCTTCAAGCCATTCGTCACCCCCAACCCATGGGAAAGAATTCTACTATCATGTTAACACCGCGCGGTAATCAACCGTAAGCACCTTAAGAATCTAAGCATAACCCCTAAGTTCTCAAGATCACAGGTATTAGTTGAAACATCATAACACTCTTCTGCAGGGCAACAACAACATCCTCCACCAACTACACATGGAAAACATCTCGCACCATATTCGTAGCACCATTTAAATTCCTCAAATCCACGATTCATAGCAAGCGCTTCGCGACGCGTAATATTGAGTAGGAAGAAACATAGGCATAAGCCTTAAAGGAATCAAATCACACGATGAGGAATCAAGAGGGGAAGTACTCCTAACAGCCATGTAGCCTCTCGAAGATAAGTACAAACGTCTCCGTATCGATCCGCAAGACTCTACTAGACTTGCTCATGACTCGTGAGACCTAAGGGAACCTATAGATCTGATACCAAGTTGTCACGACCCAAAATCTATTAAGGTCGTGACGGCGCCGGACACCACCGTCAGGCAAGCCAATCATTAATTAGTTGAAATAAATTCATGTTTAACTTCTTTTCCAAAATCGTTACCTTTCACTTACAAGTTATAGCAGCGAATAAAAATTTATCAAATAAATACGACAGGTAAACCATTCCCTTTATTAAATTAAATCCCAAACATATCCCAGAACCCGGTGTCACAAGTGCATGAGCAAATTGTAATAATTTTACAATTTCTACAAAGGTTGTCCGAAATACAACTGAACAAGGAAATTAAAATAAAATAATACAATACGAGGGAGGCTTTGTCAGCTGCGGATCGCCTCCGAATAATGCAGCTCGCCTAAGACTCCAAACCAGCCACATCGCTATGAAGGTACTTGTGCAATAAAAATGCAAAGCAAGTGTAGCATGAGTATGAAAACAACGTGTACTCAGTAAGTCAACCGCCTAACCACAGAGAGGTAGTGACGAGAGGTCAAATTAGACACTCACTAAGGTCTAATAAATTAATTTAGCACAATATGATATCAGTAATAGGCATATGAAGATGATAAAACATTAAACATTACAGATAACTGTATTTCAAATAAATACTGAAAGTAAATAAACAGTTACTACTCCCTCATTTTCCCCCAAATATCTTAAGTAAACAATTACTTCTTTATTTCCCCCAAATATCTTGTCACTTCAAAATCCATGAAAAACATTTAGCAATTTAGCATGCGCATACGGGATAAGGACAACCGACCTGAGCCATCATAATAATCATCTCGCTGTGGCGTACGGCCCACTCCCATGAGAGTGGGGAAATAACACTCCCCTCGCGGAATGTAAATTGCAAAGCGGTCACATGCAGTCATGCACAATCAACAGTCCACCCCGACTACATTCGGAAAACAAATACTCAAGTAAATGACAAATTTCTCCTTTAAAAATCACCAAAATTAGTATTTAAATCTTATCTCAAAATTCATTTGCCATGTTTAATAATATTCAATAATATAACCTTATCTGGAATACAATTATCCACACAGGAGTCAATTCTCTTTCTAAGTGATTAAGAAGGTACACTCTAGCCTTCGTAGGAAATAAGTTACAAATTCAATAGAATTATGAGTCTAATATTATTGGTAGGATCACATGTACAACACGTAAGGCATGCTAGTGGGTCCTAGACAACCCAGACATGGCATAATAGTAACTACACACGGACTCTCATCACCTCGTGCATACGTAGCCCCCGCATATGGTAGCACATACTTAATTAGTTCACTTAGGGGGACAATTCCCCCTCAGAAAGACAGAAAGGAGTCTTACCTCACTCCAAAATTCCATAACCGGCTTCCAAGCCCTTCCGACGACTCCAATGGATGCACAACGCCCCAAAACTACCAAATAACGTGCAAAGCAATGAGAATTCATTCTAATACTCGTAAAAATTCAAATTATATACTTTCTCAACTCCGCTCAGTGAATTGACCAAAATGCCCTCGGGCCCACGTGCCCGGATTCCAAATTTTTTCGAAGATATATCCTACCCATGGTCTTACTAACTCAAATATACAGTTTACTCTAAATTCCATGCTCAAATTCGTCGTAGAAATTCGAAATATAATTTTCTAGGTCTTTCCTCTAAAATCCTAATTTTTCTACTAATTTCCATGTCTAATCCATGCATATAACATGTATTTAACTTTAAAAACATGAAGAAATTTCTAACCTTGACATTGATGATGAAATTCCTCTTGAAGCTCTCCTAAAATCGCCTAAGCCATGAGAAAAATGAGAGGGATGGCCAAAATCCTGGTTTTAAAACATTCTGCCCAGCCTCATTTCCGCACCTGCGATCCTACCTTCACACTTGCGCTCCTGCAGGTGCGACCAATCTCCCGCACCTGCGGCTTCCTCAGCTCCAGCCCAAAATAGCACTTGCGCCCCATTGTCCGCATCTGCGCCTTCACAGGTGCAGAAATATCATCGCATCTGCGCTCCTAGCCAAGCCACCAATTTTTCGCACCTATGACGCCAAAGCCGCACCTGCGGCCAAAGCCTCGCAGGTGCGGTCGCACAAGACACCAACAACTTCAGCTTTTCTCAACTTCAAGTATTGATCCGTTAACTACCCGGAATCCACTTGAGGCCCCCTGGGACCCCATCCAAGTATACCAACCTGTTCCAAAACATAGTGCGGACTTGCTCGAGCCTCAAATCACATCAAACAACGCCGAAACGACGAATCACACCCTAATTCAATCTTTATGAACTTAGAAATTTCTAACTTCTACATTTGATGCCGAAACCCGTAAAATCACGTCCGATTGACCCTAAATTTTGCACACAAGTCATATTCGACATTTCGGACCTGCTCCAACATCCGGAATTGCATCCGACCTCGATATCAAAATTTTCACTACCGGTCGGATTTCTCATAAACCTTTAAATTTCTATCTTTAGCCAAATGACTTCAAAATAACCTACGGACATCCGAATTCACTTCTAATCGCGCTCCCAAATCTAGAATCACCATACGAAGCTATTCCCAGGCTCGAAATCCCAAACTTACATCAATACCACTAAAATGCGCTTCAAATATGCTGACTTCCACAATATACATTGAAACGCTCTCGGGTTATCCAAAGCCCGATCCGGACATACGCCCAAGTGTGAAATCATCATACGAACCTGCAGGAACCTTCAAATCCCGATTCGGAGGTCGTTTACTCAATATTCGAATCTTGGTCGAGTCTTCAAACTTAAGCCTTCCAAAATGAAAATTTTCTTTTCAATTTGACTCCGAACTTCCCGAAATTCAACTCCGACCATGCCCACGAGTCATAATAGCTGAATTGAAGCTGCTCATGACTTCAAACCGTTGAACGACGCGTTAGAGCTCAAAACAACTGGTCGGGTCGTTACATAATCCATGCTTCACCAAAATTTTGATACTTACTGTTAGCCATAGTAAAGGTTGAATCCCACCTCTCTTTACTACTTATTCAATGTTAAACTAGATACTTACTGGGTATGCGTTGATTTACGAACTCATGCTACACTTGTTGTACATTTACTGGTTGTATATTCTTTCTTGTATGTGTTTATTTTAACACATCGATACGACTTGATTTTACACCATTCCTCTTTGTCATATGTTTAAATAGTAACAAATTTCTAGCAAATATATTCAAGAAAATAAGTATTGATATATAAATTGCAGAAAGCTTATTGTAAATATAGCATACATTATCTATAATTTGAGAATGACTTTTTCTTCCCGATGTGTGTAGCATAGTCAACTTCATTCGACTTTCTTTGTTCCTCTCACTCTTTTCCTAGAAGAGTTACACGTAATTTTATATATTAGAGGTAATTCAATGGCAAACATCAGATAAAAGAACAAAACTTTTAAAAGAAAAAAGATAGAAAGTAAGAGGAATTACAGAAGAAAAGCACAAAAATATTTAAAGGGAAGAGTATGATCCGCTGAAGTCTGGGGACAACGGTAAACGTGAGGAATGGCACCTCCGCCCTACTAAAGAAGTTAGGAAGCAAGGTATGGAATGTGCTAATAGCATGTGCTAAGGTCAAGAGAAGAAGATGCTTGATGCTCGGAGAATACCTTTGCTTCATTAGAGCTCCAATAATGAACTAATGCATGCCATTGGTGTCACGACCCCAAATCCTAAGCCGACCGTGATGGCGCCTATCATGGAACTAGGGTATCTAACCATTACAGACTATTATAATATTTCATAATTTCCCAAAATAAGCAGATTTTAAAACAACATAATGAGATAAACTATTTATACACTACCCCAAAACGTGGAGTCAACCGTCATGATCATCTAGGACTACAAATACAATGTACAATAAGGTGACTTGCTATTACAAAAGTCTGAAGTACGAAAGATAAAACTATGAACTGAGGAAAGGAAAGGAGGTGAGTTGGGGATGCTGAGCAACTACCTCGATCCTCGAACAACTCCAAGCACGTCCGAAAATCAACTAGTGAGATGGTTCGGTACCTTGATCTACACACAGATGTGCAGGGCAAAACGTGAGTACCCCAACTCAGTAAGTAATCAAACTAACTAAAAACTTGAGTGTAGTGACGAGCATTTATAAATTATGTAAATCCATATAATAAATAACAGTGGAAATAAATAAATCAGGTCAGGAATCTACATTCCGAATATTTCATAAAACTTCAGTTTTTCCATTTGAAATCTCGTATAAAAACATTTGTCCAACATTACCAACAGAGGCTCAGTGTAAAGAAGAGTGGAAATAGTAGTTTCATAAAATATAAGCCCTTGGGCACAATATCACTCACAGATAAGCCTCTCGGGCAAGCCTCTCATCACTCGTGACTCCACTATCAGTATCTCATGCTCACACTAAACACTCGACTAAACAAGTACCATGAATGCACACAACTGCTACGGCGGGCAGCCCGATCCAATACATACATACATATATATATACATATATATATATACATTGTTGCGGCGTGCAACCCGATCCATATAATAGTCGGTTGCGCCCACTGGGGGTGTACAGACTCCGGAGGGGCTCCTACAGCCCAAACGCTATATTGTTGCGGCGTGCAACTCGATCCAATAAGTATACTGCTGTGGCGTGCAGTCCGATCCATATATAATGTATATTTTTGAGGCGTGCAGCCCGATCCATATGTAATATAATATATATATATATATATATATTGTTTTTTTTTTTTTTTTTTTTTTTTTTTTTTTTTTTTTTTTTTTTTTTTTTTTTGCGACGTGCAGCCTGATCAATAACTATCCTCACGTGCTCGACTCTCGGCCTCACTTAGTCATCCTCACAAGCCACTCGAGCAATTCATCTCAACTCACGGTACTCAACCCAAAATACCTTTCAGAGTTTCAAAACAGTGAATATAACGATAAGTAAAACATGACTGAGTTCACAATTGTTCTATCAGGATAGTGTGAGAGTAGTGTAAAAGTACCTCTGAGGGTCTAAACAGGTCGGCACAAGGCCCCAAACATGCTCACAACCCATAAACAAGTATAAATTTCTAAAATACAGGATGTCGTAAGGTTTCAAATCGAATACGCAGCTTAGTAGTCGCTATGGACGGACCAAGTCACAATCTCTATCGGTGCACGCCCACACGCTCATCACCTAGCATGTGCGACACCTCATTTACCAAAAAAATATAAAATACTAGGGTTTCATACCCTCAGGTCTAGAGTTACAATCGTTACTTACCTCAAAATAGCCCAAAAGCTACTCTGCGGTGCTCTTGCCCCTCTAATTGGCTCCCAAATGCTCTGAGTCAATCACAAATCAGATCAATAACATCAAAATATGATAGGGAGTTGAACCCCAATCGATAACTATCAAAATTAGGCACAATTCCCGAAATTGGCAAGACCCGAGCCCCGGGCCCACGTCTCAGAATTTTATAAAATTTACATCATAAGAATCCTCATCCTCCCACAATTCTTTACATACCAAGAACACCAAAATCGGACCACAATTTCCCACTCAAATCATCAAAAGAAATTTCCAATTCTCATGTACCTAACCTCCCCAATTTTAGGTTTAAATCCAACTAATTTCCGGTTTAATTACTTAGAAAACAACATAGAATCGAGTTATGAATTCGAAAATCTTTCCTTCAAATTCCGTTCGATTTCCTATTCAATCCCTCTCAAAGAGTTCCAAACCCGCTTAACAATGGAGGAAAATAGCCTAAAATTCGTAAGAAAGGGCTTTTATAAAACACTGCCCAACACTATATCTTTCTTCAGTGAGATCGCATTTCCAGGGATGCGTTCGCGAAGAATTGGCTCTCCTCCCTCTGTGTGATCGCGTCCACCCAACCGCGCTCGCATAGACTAACAAAACACCCCTACCACACGCGCCCACACTTTGCGATCGCATTGCACCTCATACGACCGCACTTCTCTGGCTTCTCTCACTTCGCGATCGCGAACCACCAAAAGGGGATCACATATAACAATTTCTACTGCCTCATAAGTACGCCTATGTGATCGCAGCCACACCATTGTGATCGCATATAAGGAAAGCAGGCCAAGAAAATACAGCAACAACAACAGTTCTTTTTTGGCAAAACACACTCCGTTAACCACCCGAAACACACCCGAGGCCCTCAGGACCTCAACAAAACCTACCAACACACCCCATAACATCATTCAAACGTAGTCAAACCTTCAAAACACCAAAAACAATGCAAAAACATAAAAATCACCAAATTCAAGCCTATCAACTTTGAAATTTCTAAATTTCACCAAAGATGCCGAAACCATCCAAAACACTTCCGATTGACCGGAAAATTTGCACACATATCCAAAATGACATTACGAACCTACTCCAACTTCCGGAATTCCATTCCGACCCAGATAGACTATTTTCCTCTGTCGACCAGAAATCGCCAAACACTAACTTTCGTCAATTGAAGCCTAATTCTACACTGGAGATCAAAACTTCATTCTGAACACAGTCTTAAGTGCCAAATCACCTAAAAAAGCTATCTGAGCCATAAAATCTACATTTCGAGGTCTTTTACCAATAAGTCAACTCCTAGTTGACTTTTTCAACTATTAAGCTAATTTAAGAGACTAAGTGTCTAAGTTCTCACCACTACCACTCCGAACCCAAACCAACCAACCCAAAACAACATAAATAGGCTAAGAAACATATGATAAAGTAGAAACTGGGGAAACATGGCTAATTTCATGGAACGACCGGCCGAGTCGGTACATCTTCCCCCTCTTAAACAAACGTTCATCCTCGAACGGGTCTAGAAACATACCTGGAGTCTTGAATAGGTTAGGATATCCGCTTTGCATATCCCGTTCAGTATCCCAGGTGGCATCTTCCACCGGCTGCCCTATCCACTGAACCTTTACTGAAGCTATATCCTTAGACCTCACCTTCCTGACCTGACGACGGGAAATAGCCACTGTCTCTACCTCATATGACATATCACCCTCGAGCTGAACCGTGATGAAGTCCAAACCATGAGACGGGTCACCAACATACTTCCGAAGCATCGAAACGTGGAACACTGGATGAATAATCGATAAGCTGGGAGGCAAGGCAAGCCTATAAGCCACCTCACCAATCCTCTGAAGCACCTCAAATGGCCCAATGAACCGGGGACTCAGCATTCCCCTCTTCATGAACCTCATAACACCCTTCATGGGTGATACCTTCAGCAGCACCTTCTCCCTAACCATGAAAGACATATCTCGGACCTTCCGGTCTGCATAAATCTTCTGCCTAGAATGCGCCGTGCGAAGCCGCTCCTGAATCAACTTCACCTTACCCAACGCATCTTGAACCAAGCATGTACCCAATAGCCCTCGCCAGGCTCAAACCAACCAACCGGAGATCTGCACCTCCTACCATATAAAGTCTCATACGGAGCCATCTGGATACTCAACTGATAACTATTATTATACACAAACTCCGCGAGTGGCAGAAACTGGTCCCATGAACCCCCAAAATCAATGACACAGGCACGTAACATATCCTCCAAAATCTGAATAGTACGCTCTGACTGCCCGTCGGTCTGAGGATGAAACGATGTGCTCCACTAAACCTGAGTACCTAACTCCCTCTGCCGGTCCTCCAAAACTGAGATGTGAATGGAGTACCTCTGTCAGAAATGATAGAAACTTGAACCCCATGCAACCGGATAATCTCCCTGATGTAAATTTCAGCTAACCGATCCGAAGAATAAGTAGTACCTACAGGAATAAAGTGCGCGGACTTGGTCAGTCGATCCATAATAAGCCATATAGCATCAAACCTCCTCGAAGACCGTGGAATTCCAACTACGAAGTCCATGGTGATCCGCTCCCACTTCTACTCCGGAATATCTAATCTCTGAAGCAACCCACCCGGTCTCTGGTGCTCATACTTGACCTGCTGAAAATTGAGACACCGAGCCATGAAATCAACAATATCCCTCTTTATCCGCCTCTACCAATAATGTTGTCTCAGATCCTGATACATCTTTGTGGAACCCGGATGGATGGAATACCGCGAACTATGGGCCTCAGCTAGAACCAAGTCTCGAAGTCCATCCACATTGGGAACGCAAATCCGGCCCTGCATCCTCATGACCCCATCATCACCAATAACCACGTCCCTGGCCTCACTGTGACGGAACGTGTCCTGAAGAACGAGCAAGTATGGATCATCATACTGGAGTTCTTTAATCTGATAATAAAGAGAAGACTTTGAGGCTACACAAGCCAATACCCGCAGGCGCTCTGATAGGTCCAATCTCACCAACTCACCCACTAAAGCCTGAACATCAAGTGCTAATGGCTGCTCTGCTACTGGAAGGGAGGCTACACTCCCCAAACTCTCCGCTCTGCGACTCAGGGCATCAGCCACTACATTGGCCTTCCCCGGATGATATAAAATAGTGAGGTCATAATCCTTGAGAAGCTCCAACCACCTCCTCTGACACAAATTCATATCTTTCTGCTTAAGCAGATGCTGCAAACTATGGTGACCAGTGAAAATCTAACAATGCACTCCATACAAATAATGACGCCAAATCTTCAAGGTGTGGACAATAGCTGGTAGCTCAAGATCGTGCACTGGATAATTCTTCTCGTGCAACCTCAACTGTCTGGACGCGTAGGCAATCACCCTACCATCCTGTATCAAAACTGCTCCAAGGAAAACTCTCGAGGCATCACAGTAAAGTGTATAAGAACCTGAACCGGTAGGCAAAACCAACACCGGAGCTGTAGTCAAAGATGACTTGAGCTTCTGAAAGCTCTCCTCACACTCCTCAGTCCACCTAAACTGAGCACCCTTCTAGGTCAGTCTGGTCATAGGTGTTACAATAGATCAAAATCCTTCTATGAAACGGCGATAGTACCCTTCCAAACCAAGGAAACTGCAAATCTCGGTAGTTGATGACGGTCTAGGCCAGCTCTGTACCACCTCTATCTTTTTCGGATCAGCCTGGATACCATCACTGGACACCACGTGCCCCATGAACGCTACTGAATCAAACTAGAACTCACACTTAAAATTTTTTGCATACAATCTCTTCTCCCCCAATGTCTGAAGCATAACTCTCAAATGCTGCTCATGATCCTCCCGAGATTGAGAATACACCAAGATATCATCGATAAACACGATGACGAAAGAATCCAGATAAATCTGAAATACACTGTGCATCAAGTGCATAAAGGTTGCTGGGGCATTGGTCAGCCCGAGTGACAGAACCAGAAACTCATAATGACCATATCTAGTCCTGAACTAAGTCTTCAAAATGTCTGGCCCCCGAATCTTCAACTGATGATAGTCGGAAGCAAGTCAATCTTGGAAAATACCCTAGCAGCCTATAACTTATCAAACAAGTCATCTATACGAGGAAAAGGATACCATTTCTTTACCATAGCCCTGCTCAGCTGCTGATAATCAATACATACACGCATAGAACCATCCTTCTTCTTTACAAACACACTAGGCCGAATGAACCCCTTATTTGGGAGTTCCTGAAGCTGCTAATTTAATTCCTTCAGCTCTGCCTGTGCCATAAAATAAGGTTGAATAGAAATAGGCTGGGTGCCTGGAACCAGGCCAATACCAAAATCAATGTCCCTGTCAGGTGGCATGCCTGGCAAGTCTGCAGGAAACACGTCCGGAAAGTCACGGACCACAGGAACCAAATCAATAGAGGGAGTATCACCGCTGACATCCCTCAGAAAACCCAGATACGATAAACATCCCTTTTCAACCATACGCTGAGCCTTCAGGTAGGAAATCACCATACTAGGTACACACTCATAAGAACCTCTCCACTCAACCCTCGGAAATCCTGGCATAGCTAAGGTCACGGTCTTAGCGTGACAATTAAGAACATCATGACACGAAAATAACCAATCCATGCCCATTATCACATCAAAATCAACCATGCTGAGGAACAGTAGATCCACTCAAGACTCCCAATAGATACCACACACGACCGATACACACGGTCCACAGCAATAGTATCGTCCACCGGAGTCGACACACGAACAGACGTAACTAAAGACTCACGGGGCATATCCAGAAAATGGGCAAACTATGATGAAATATAGGAATATGTAGAATTAGGGTCAAATAAAGCCAAAGCATCTCGGCGACAGACTGAGACAATACGTGCGATCACTGCATTGGAGGCCATAGTATCTGGCCTGGCTGGAAATGCATAAATACGGGCTTGACCTCCATCTGCTCGGCCTCCTCCTCTAGGGCGGCCTCTAGCTGACTGACTACCACCCCTGGTCGCCTGGGTGGGTGGTGAAGTCACTGGAGCTGAAGTCTAAGGTTGGCTCATCATCTGAGATAGACCTCCAACAAGATGAGGACACTGCCTCTTCATATGCCCGAACTCTCCACTCATAACAACTCCCCGGAGCTGGAGACGAGGACTAAAAGGAACCTCTGGCACCAGAATGGACACCAGAAGAACCATGCATAGAGGAACCCTGAACTGATGGTGCTCGAGCTGCACTCTGGGTTGGAAGGGCACCGAATGAAGAACGGCCTAGCTGAGAACTGCGGATGCCCTCCTTGTGAGACTGGGTACATACTTCTCCAAGAAGATAGTGGAGAACTGCTGCGAGGTAAGGGGTGCTGAACCAACAGGACTACACCTTGCAAAAGACTCCCACCAAGTGAAAGCAGCACCAGAAAACTGAAAAGTAGCAAACGAGACCCCACTAGTCTCCAGAATTCCAGCAATACGCAGCATCCTCTGACACTTATCCCGAAAACCCTGGGCATCCTCGCCCTCAGCACCACTGAATGTCGGAGGCCAAAGTCTACTAAATCTGTCCAACCTACGCTGCTCATCATCTAGCATAGTTGGAACCACGAAGTCCTGAACTGGAGCAACCGGCTGGGCTGGAACTGCCCTCGGTGACTGATAGCCCTGAGTGCCTCCCCCGGCCTAAGAAGTAGCGACGACTGCATGAGCAAGAGAGGTACACACAGTCAAGATCTGAGCCAATGTCTCCTGAAGACCCGGAATAACAATAGACACTGCCGGTGCTTAGGCTTGTCCCCTGGAGTATCTTCGGCAAGGATCTGCTCTTGAATATTAGGGGGATCGACTGGTACTGCCATGGCAGCCGCACAGGCTGAACCCCTACCTCTACCACGGCCTCGACACCTTGCTGGTCTAACTGGTGGCTGATCATCCTGATCGGTAGCGCGAATCCTCACCATATGTGAGAGAATGAAACAACAGAACTTTAGGTTTCCAAAATCAACAAAAAGGCACGACAGAATTCAAGAAAAAGGAGATTATTTTAAGGGTTCCGCAGCCTCTCGAAGATAAGTACAGACGTCTCTGTACCGTTCCATAAGACTCTACTAAACCTGCTCATGACTGTTGAGTCCTATGTAACCTAGGCTCTGATACCAACTTGTCACGACCCCATATCCTAAGCCGGTCGTGATTGCGCCTATCATGGACTAGGATAGCCAACCATTACACATTATCATAATATTTCATAATTTCCCAAAACAAGCAGATTTTGAAATAGAAAAAAGAAATAAACAATTTATACATTACCCCAAAACCTGGAGTCAACAGTCATGAGCATCTAGGACTACAAATACAATGTACAATAAGGTGACTTGCTATTAGAAAAGTCCGAAGTACGAAAGACAAAACTATGAATTGAGGAAAGGAAAAGAGGTGAGCTGGGGACGCTGAGCAACTACCTCGATCCTCGAAAAACTCCAAGCACGTCCGAAAATCAACTAGTGAGATGGTCTGGTACCTACATCTGCACACAGAGGTGCAGGGAGTAAGGTGAGTACGCCAAGTCAGTAAGTAATAAAAGTAACTAAAAACTTGAGTGCAGTGACGAGCATTTATAAATCATGTAAATCCATATAATAAATAATAGTGGAAATAAGTAAATCAGGTCAGGAATCTACATTCCGAATATTTCATAAAACTCCAATTTTTCCATTTAAAATCTCGTATAAAAACATTTGTCCAACATTACCATTAGAGGCTCAGTGTAAAGAAGAGTAAAAAAAGTAGTTTCAGAAAATATAAGCCCCTTGGGCACAATATCATTGACAAACAAGCCTCTCGGACAATCCTCTCAGTTACTCGTGACTCCACTATCAGTATCTCATGCTCACACTAAACACTAGTACTCAACAAGTACCATGAATACACACAACTGCTGCGGCGGGTAGCCTTATCCAATACATACATACATATATATACATACATACATATATATATATATATATATATATACATATATATATATATATATACATATATATATACAGATGCGACATGTAGCCCGATCCAATATGTATATTGTTGTGGCATGCAGCCCGATCCATATAATAGTCGACTGCGCTCACTAGGGGTGTACAGAATATGGAGGGGCTCCTACAGCCCAAGCGCTATATTGTTGCGGCGTGCAACCTGATCCAATATGTATACTGTTGCGGCATGCAACGCGATCCATATATAATGTATATTGCTGCGGCGTGCAACCCTATCCATATGTAATATATAATATATATATTGCTGCGGCGTGCAGCCCGATCCATAATTATCCTCACATGCTCGGCTCTCGGCCTCACTTAGTCATCCTCACAAGCCACTCGGGTAATTCATCTCAACTTACGCGACTCAGCCCAAAATACCTCTCAGAGTTTCAAAACAGTGTGATAAAAGTGAAAATAACAATTGTTGAAAACATGACTGAAATCACAATTGTTCTATCAAGATAGTGTGAGAATAGTGTAAAAATACCTCTAAGGGTCTAAACAGGTCGACACAAGGCCCCAAACATGGATCACAGCCCATAAACAAGTATAAATTTCTAAAATACAGGATGCTGTAAGGTTTCAAATCGAATACACGGCTTAGTAGTCGCTATGAGACAGACCAAGTCACAATCCCTATCGGTGCACGCCCACACGATCGTCACCTAGCATGCGTATCACCTCATTTACCAAAACAATATAAAATACTGGGGTTTCATACCCTCTGGTCTAGAGTTACAATCTTTACTTACCTTAAAACAACCCAAAAGGTACTCTGCGATGCTCTTTCCCCCCGAATTGGCTCCCAAATGCTCCAAGTCTACCACAATTCAGATATAACATCAAAATATGCTAGGAAGACAAACCCCAATCGAAAACTATCAAATTAGGCACAATTCCCGAAATTGGCCAAACCTGAGCCCCGTTCCACCTCTCAGAACTTTATAAAATTTACATCACAAGAATTGTCATCCTCCCACGATTCTACACATACCAAGAATACCAAAATCGGACCATAATTGCCCACTCAAATCATCAAAAGAAATTTCCAATTCTCATTCTCCTAACCTCCCCAATTTTGGGTTTAAATCCAACTAATTTCCAGTTTAATTACTTAGAAAACAACATAGAATCGAGTTATGAAGTCGAAAATATTACCTCCAAGTGATTTCCTTCAATTTCCTCTTCAATCCCTCTCAAAGAGCTCCAAACCCGCTCAACAATGGAGGAAAATAGCCTAAAATTCTTAAGAAAGGGCTTTTATAAAACACTGCCCTGCACTATATCTTTCTTCAGTGCGATCGCGTTTACAGGGATGCGTTCGTGAAGCATTGGCTCTTCTCCCTCTGTGTGATTGCTTCCACCAAACTGCATTCACATAGATTAACCAAACACCCCCTGCCACACGCGCCCACACTGTGAGATCGCATTGCACCTCATGCGACCGCGGTGCTCTGGCTTCTCTCATTTCGCGACCGCGGACCACAAAAAGGAGATCACATGTAACAATTTCTGCTTCCTCACCAATAAGCATATGCGATCGCAGCCTCACCATTGTGATCGCATATAAGGAAACCAGACAAAGAAAATACAGCAGCAACAACAGTCCTTTTGAGGCGAAACATACTCCGTTAACCACCCGAAACACACCTGAGGCCCCCGGGACCTCAACCAAACCTACATACACACCCCATAAAATCATTCAAACTTAATCGAACCTTAAAAACACCAAAAACAATGCAAAAATACCAAAATAACATCAAATCCATGCCTATGAACTTTGAAATTTCTAAATTTCACCAAAGATGCCGAAACCATCCAAAAAACATTCGATTGAACTGAAAATTTGCAAGAATATCCAAAATGACATTACAAACCTGCTCCAACTTCCGGAATTACATTTCGACCCCGATAGCCTATTTTTCCCTACCGACCGGAAATCACTAAAAACTAACTTTCGCCAATTCAAGCCTAATTCTACACCGAACATCAAAATTTCATTCCGAACACACTTATAAGTCCCAAATCACCTAAAAAGCTATCTGAGTCATAAAATCTACATTCCGAGGTCGTTTACCAATACATCAACTCCCAGTTGACTTTTCAACAATTAAGCTAATTTAAGAGACTAAGTGTCTCAGTTCTCACCACGACCACTCCGAACCCGAACCAACCAACCCAAAACTACATAAATAGGCTAAGCAACATATGCTAAAGCAGAAACAGGGGAAACGAGGCTAATTTCACAGAACGACCGGCCGGGTCGTTACAATTGGTTTTTTTCTACCATGTCTGGACATTTAGCTAAGCGCTCAATATCGTTGTTTTATGGCTCATAACCAATTATTTTTTCTTCATGCTTCCATTCTTTTCATTTACATCCAACCGGTATCACCAACATACGTCTCATATCCCATTTGCATCAGTATTTTCCTGCAAACATTAACATATGACATATGTATTAAAGCATAACATCAATAAGTATCTTAGTATATAAATTTTTTCTTTATTTTTCTAATGACCTTAATATAGGCCCATATCCTATTCTTGTACAGTTTAAGAACAATCCTCCAATCTTTATGATTTATGGAAGATAAAATTCCATTTCGTGATGTGACTCCAAGTTTTGAACTCAATCTAGTTGCAACAAGTCCAATAGCTTGGTTAAGATTATTCAACTCATAATGTATAATGCAACCATCTTTTCCCCATCCTAAGTGCATCATAGTAGGACCCCTAGGCCGCTTAGATTGCTCTTCACTAACACTAGAGTTTGCAATAACCAAATATAAAAATGAGGGTCATCCATAACTAGTAAAACTCAATTAATTCTTCTTTTTATTCTTTTAAAAATTCACATATAAACATTCCATTGATACCAATGGATTAAAATAATAGAGTGATAGAGGAAAAGCTTCCAGAGGTGAAGCGTATATATTTTTGGGAAAAGAAACTACAGTAATACATATAAACTTGAAAACAAAGATAACAATAATTTTTCTGTAGGAGGTTGCTTATGAAAAAGTGTACAAATCCACAGAGTGTAACTATTTAAGAATGAGACTATAGTATACAGAATAAGTACCTATGAAATTTTTTGTTTCATGTGAATCATTTCTTGATTTACCAGTTCAGATAGCTTGTCCTTCATTGTTTGGCCAATTTTGAGGTGGTTGAGGCATCGCCGCAACTCTCATTTGTTCTTCTTGTTGCTCCGAAAATCAGGCAGATGCATTTCTTAACTGGAATTTCTCTATCTTTTTCTTGCCATCACAACAAATTTGGTCAAAAACTATTGTTCCTGCAAAATTAAAAATTGTATTCCTTTATCCATACGTATAAAATAATATTAAATTAGCAAGCCAAACAAAAAGACACATATGCATATGAGATTTAAACAACTAAAAAGCATAATAAGAAATCCACAACTCGATGATCTGTGTTCAATATTACTAAAATAATGACAAAAATAATTATAGTAACTAAGCTATGTCGTCTTCTTAATCATATGTTTCATTACTTTCCAAAAGTAAGTGGGTCAATTTCTATTCCCAGTACACCTTCTCTAACTCATTTAATATCCTCTTCCTTTTCAAATATATTATCATCCAGCTGTTTTTTAGGCCACAATTATATGAGCTCTTACATTTTCTCATTTGCTGGTTTGTTTTCACCAAAATTGTAAAAACCTCTTGGTTTAGTTTGAACTACAATCTTCCATTCTTTTTCTATTGGATGGTGGACCTAAAACACATATTGAGCTTGAGAAGATAAGATGAAAGATTCATTTGACGGGTTCTTCCTTTTATAGAGTAGCTGAGAAAAATTTAAAAGAGTAAATCTATAATAATCTTCCACAACAAGCCTCTTGTTGTTGTCCACCCTTTCACATCGAAATAGTATAAGCTTGAGGTTTGTAGTATAATACAACTCAATTATGTCCTGAGAATTCCATAAAAGGTGACTTCTGCTAACATGGGATTTTTTTCTCTTGCGCTTGCATAGTTCTGAGTGGAAGCTTTTACCATAACTCCATTATATTGTGTTTTTAGCTTTACATCACGACACTTTGTTAGGTATCTAACTCCATTACTTATATATACATTCATCCTTTTTGCATTCTTTGATGGGCCAATAACTAGATTTTTAATATCTTCTAGTATTTGCTCACATGCCATATGTATCTTCACAACCTATAAATAAGCAAGAAATAAATATATATATATATATATATATAGTGTGTGTGTGTGCGTGTGTGTAAAAGCATTTTAGTTGGTTCACAATTACATGTTTTATAAACCATATGTGGAACTTTTCATTGCGAATTCGATCAACATCATGTCTCAATAGACAAGGATTTTGCTTCATGATTTCATTTATATGCTCACTGTAAAAGTAAACAAAATTAAAACATAATAAAAGAAATTATAACTATTATTACTTAATAATTACTTATAAAGCATAATATTATTCAATACTTACTCGAGGTATGACGTTAAGGTAGCAGAATTAAATAAAAAATATCTCTGTGCTTGGTCATGTGTAATGTCATCAAGCGTAAACCTATTAATTTTGGTTGACTAACGAACCTCTTGATTTGGAATCTCATTATACAATCCATAATTTCTTAATGGTCGATTTAACTTTGTCCCTACCACGACCCAAAAACCCCTAATGGTCATGATGGCACCCAAGTCGCCGTCAGGTAAGACAACTGTGAATTATTGACTTAATTACTCATTTTATAAATTCTGAAATCATAAATTTGATTAAATAAATAAAATAAACATCGGGTACTGGTAGGAGCCCGTGAGTTCTCTATATAAATTTACGTGTAAAGTATAAATTTTAAGGTAAAATGATATTAATTACGTGAACTACAATAATAAACATCCAGTAGGAACCCCTAAAACATGATGTCACAAGTGCATTAGCATCTACCAAGAAATATAATAAAATATAACATCTATCTCAAATACAAGTTACACAGGAGAATGTAAATAACTCTGATGGAGACTCGTATGCTGCGGATCGTAACATGGAATGGAGCTCACCATAATGTCCCCACAATAGCCGAGCCTCTGCACCGAATAAACAACCAGACATATATATATATATGTGTGTGTGTGTGTGCGCGTGTGTGTGCGTGCGCGTGCGCGTGTGTGTGTATTTCTGGTGTGTGTGTATATGCCTACACAAAAACTGCAACAAGTGTAGCATGAGTACGTAAATCAACGCGTACCCAGTAAGTATCTAGCCTATCCCCGGAAAAGTAATGATGACGGGTCAACATCAACAGTTACTGGTGGTCCAATAAATCAAGTACAGCAGGAAGTAAGAAAGTACGAGACATGGTAAAAATAGTGTAAAGAAATTTAAGCACGCGGTACGATCCTCCTCTGAACAGTAAACACAAGCCCTTAATTATCAGTCACCTCCTCAACCGGAGTATATATAAAAAATGGTCCCCACCAGACAGATCGTCATAACTAAAATCAGGAGAACTCATGGATACGATGGCTTCTTGCCAAATATTACGCACGATACACTAAGGTGAACGAACCGATCCCATAAGAGTAGTTATAGAAATGCCGAGGCGTGCGGTCCGATCCCATAATAATGTGTGCACTGCCAAAGGTTGAACGACACGAACCATAGATGCATCTATTATACGGCCGAGGCGAACGACCCGCTCCCATGCAAATATGAAGCGTTAACGGTTCCTTGACCCCAATCACGAAGATTA
Organism: Nicotiana knightiana; assembly: GCA_005239525.1. Lineage (NCBI taxonomy): Eukaryota > Viridiplantae > Streptophyta > Magnoliopsida > Solanales > Solanaceae > Nicotiana > Nicotiana knightiana. The sequence continues at coordinate 115,229 of ML382802.1, read as the reverse complement.
CGTGTGAGTTATGAAATGTAAAGAAGCTTTTCAATGAAAACGCACAACACGCGAGAAATTCGTAAGGGAAGCACAAATTATTTCGCGGATTATCAAGTAGCTCGTCACATCTCTACAATAGTGAGTCTATCACCTTATGCAAGTCTAGTGTAAAGTCGTAATGCGATATAAAGAAATTAAATGAGAAATGATAACTCAAATAGTACAGTTATAGTATGGCGTGAACCTAAGCCTACCCGAACCTAATAAGGAATTGTAGCATACACACAGACACCCGTCTCCTCATACGTGCATAGCTCCCACAACATGCAGCACATAAGAATATAACACCAACAGGGCAAATTCCCCCTCATAGGGTTAGACAGGAGACGTACTTTGCTCTGAGTTCTATAACCGGCTCCAATGCCTCTCTTACTCTTCAATTCAGCGACGAACAACCCGAAACTAGTCAATCAATGTGCAAATCAATCAAAATACACTCCAATGTTTATAATTAATCAATTTAATACAATTCTCAACTCCGCTCGAAAAGTCAATAAAGTCAACTCTGGGGTCCTCGTTTCCGGATTCATAAATTTTCGAAGATAAACTTTACCCATAATGCTACGAGCTCAAATATATTATTTATCCTAAATTCCATGTCCAATTTCGTGGTAAAAATCCAAAATACCAATTTCTAGGTTTTCTACCCAAATTCCAAATTTCTACTAATTTTCATGTTTGAATCCATATGTAAACTATGTACTTAACTCAAAATATGCGGGAATTACTTACCTTGACATGGATGATGAAAATATTCAGCCCAAGAGCTCCAAAAATCGCCCAACCAAATGAAAAATGTGAGAGAAATGGGCTAAGTCTCGAATTAAAAGCACCTCATTGCCCAACAACTTTAACACAAGCGGACCATTAGCCGCACCTGCAGCTCTACACATGCGGAAAAATCCATCACAGGTGAAATTTTCCCTAAGCCCAGGCAAATCCGTTTATGCTAACCAAATTCAGCTTCTGCGCGACCGCTTCTACGGTCCACCTTCGCTCGTGCGCATTCGCACATGTGGAACCCTTCCACTTCTGTGCCTCCAGTCTTTCCCAGCTCCTTCCGCTTCTGCAATCACTTCTCCGCATCTGCGACTTAGCAGGTGCGGAATGTTCCTCGCACCTTCGCCCTCAGGTGCCTTCCACAAAAATCGCACATGCATGACCGCACCTGCAGCCTTTCCCATGCAGGTGCGATTGCACTAGATCTCAGCTTCCTCAGCACTTCCCCCAAGTCAAAACTCGATCCATTTTCAATCTGATTCGCACCTCGGGGCCTCTGGGACCTCATCCAGCTATACCAACGCATCCTAAAAAATGACAAGAACTTAGTCGAAGCCTCAAATTACTCAAAACAACATCAAAACTACAAATCGACGATCAAAATCTATCTTTAAACTTTCAAACATTCAAACTTTGCCGAACGCGTTCGAATTACACTTAAACATCCCGGAATGACGCCAAATTATGCATGCAAGTCAAAAATTACGATACAGACGTACTACATGGATCAAAAACCCAAATAGACATCGATAACACCAAAGTCCACTAAAAACCAAAGTTAGAAAAATCTAAAACCTTCAAAATGCAAACTCTCAATAATAAGCGCCTAAGTGCTCCCGGACCACCCGATACTCGACCTGGACATACGATCAAGTTCGAAATCATCATACAAACCTATTAGAACCTTCATATCTCAATTTCAAGTTTACTCAAAATCTAGACCTTGGTCAACTCTTCTAACTTAAAGCTTCCGAATTGAGAATTTTCCATCCAAATCAACTTCGAACTTCCCGGAATTCAATCCCGGCCACATGTACAAGTCATAAAACATGAAGCAAAGTTTCTGGAGGCCTCAAACCGTTGAACGACATGCTATATATCAAAATGACCGGTCAGGTTGTTACATTCTCTCCCACGTAAATATACGTTAATCCTCGAACGTGCCAAAAATTATTCCAGAGTTGTGCAAAATCATTGTTTAACACCTCGTGCACCTACATGTTCCACCACACTCCATGCGAGTACATTAGCTTGAGTCAGACTCACGATCCTCCCTTTTATTTAGTAAATAAGCCTTAGAATAAAATTCCATCCTCCGAATTATTCTACAAGACCTCATTCTAACATACGAACACCGTATCAATCCCTACACACTATATAAAAACATGATCATACACCTTTGCCGAATTCACACCATGCACTGCATATTCACATGCCCATAATAGAATCCTCCGACCATAATAGATGCAATTTCATGAATCTAATGCCCTCAATACGCCTCACAACTCATGTAATCCCTGTTCCAAATCTCGCAATACCACCTCGACGAAAGAGATACGTAGAAACTCATAACCTCCTGCTAGAACAATAAATAATGGGGTCTCTTCACCTGACAATAACCATTACGTTTTTTGAACTGAATAATAATATTTTCAGTTTAATATACCCTACTTAACTCAGATCACACTGATCTCCAGTCGAATAATATCGTCTCACCAAGTATTGGCTGCTCGGGAAATAAGAAACCTCAAACACCATCTAAAATCTTATATGACGCCATCAATGTGCCAACAAGCGGCTACCCGAATATGACTCATAAAGGGAGAACGGACTTTGGAAAAATAACTACTCGGCCGGCGTAACGAATGAAACGGCCGAAGAGATTCTATGAACCTTTCTCAGAGAATGAGAAAAAAATACACAAAAATAAGTATATGGAACCGCACTCAACATCTCACTGTTGCGTCTCGCAACGAGATCCACACATGATACCATTGCAGCGTGCAACCCGATCCAAACAATATACCCGTGGCGGTGTGCCACCCGATCCACTCATAACAATCAGTAACGAAATACTCATCGAGCCATAATGCTCATACCTACGGAATGCCCGAATATCGACCACAAGTACACCAAGTGCATAATACAATCCACAGGGAGACATATAGAGCCATACACTACAAAACACATGAACGACTAAGGTATAATAAATGACATGTATCTCTTGAGCTATCCTGCTCATATAACACCACAAACTACACAGGATCACAACACATGTGCGAATAATCAAGCCATCTCACAACCCACCTAGCACAATAAAGTATTATAAGGAATAACTAACAACGGTAATGACATCCAATGCCCGAATACTCCTCCGTAAGCAATGCTATGACAAATGAACACATCTGACCTGACGTAGAACACACATTCACATTAGACCCACCAACAAACCTCAAACTGATTTTGATCATACCATACTAGGTCAACAATCTTTCAAGGATCCACAATGACCCTATTATTGACACACATGAGCAGCCGTCCAAACCGAAACAAACTCCCATAGTCCACAACCAAATGACTAGAGCGCCTTTCAAGCATAAACTATCACATTAGCGATAGTACCAGAATCTCCATACTTGATTTCAATCCTTAACAATTAAGTGAAAAACATGTAACACTTATACAAATCTCCTTGTGAGATAGGCTCCCACGACCTTCTGCACCAGGTAGCCAAGTATGCACATGAATACCACCCACCGTACTAATTTTGTAAAGCAAATCAAGAATCCGCAAATTGATACACAAAGCCTCTTACACAGGACACCTTTCTCAGATGACACTAAAAAAAAGGCCAACTTACTCTAAAAATCTTAATTCTCCCTTGCTCATCCGAGCTCGTCACATTCTTATCAACACCGAACCGCACCCTTGATCCTCAACTTCCAATTCCCATGTCGCTCACTGCACCTATCATGCCGCAACGCGAGAGTACAATAATCCATCATAAACCCTGTACTACTAGTAGAATAAACACTTCATCGGATATAACCCTTTCACTTAATTCATTTCGGAAGAGCCATTGCGACACGCAACTGAATTGCCATAACCACATAAATCCAAACCCCAAATAGTTGTCTAGAACGCCATAACTCTACCCGGATCTATTAACATATAACAAGGTTATTTGAATCAAATCCTCCCAAATCAATCAAATTATGGTGGCTGTCAAGCCCGCGGATATAACCACAAACCACAAGCATAACATAACACGTCGAAGGAATTGATCATTGCCACAATCATGTTGATTCAAACCACTACTAACTGACCTCACTCCTTCTAACTTACTCTTGACTTGCCTTAGAAATAATAATAGCTCTATTCAAAAATATAACGAAACTCAACATCACTTATACCGAGTGACCCAATTCACGAGATCACATCATCTTAATCGTCATGAACCATCTCATACCCTCATCACGGGCACAATAGCATCTCTAACTGGTACACCTATTCGGAAAGACCTTCCACGAATCCGAAACTATTTTTCCCCTTACTCCAATACTACCCCGCATACCCGATGATAACATAGGAAATTCCCCAATTATTCTTCACACTCTGCTGTAAAATCTCGATCTTTACCCACACAACGAAGCAAAATCATTAGACGCCAAAACTTACATCCTCGAACCCACTAAAACCACTATTGAGAGTCACCCACTCTGACCTGGTCTCGAATATATAATCAAACTCCATCGCTCTGCTAGCACATGAACACCTCCAAAGAAGCAACTGAATGAATCCCTTTCCTTGTACAACACACCCACAAGAAGCATAAATTGTGGATCTTCCCAAAAGTTGCACATGAACCAATAAGGCAAAATATAGCACACATTCATCAAGTTCGTTTCTCGAATTACCCCTGATGTTTTCTTTTCTTAGTCTTAAATGATCCACCAATGCACCGATAATCGGAATCACATAGGAGACAACCATGTGATTCAATCGTAGACGGGGGGATCCCCCACATAGCTTTAATCTACCATCACATAAATGTTGAACCCATAAGGATTCCTCCTTCTCAATTCCCATGATCTCACACCATCAACTCGCCAAATTTCTCGTGGTCTCCTATTAAACTTTTCATGAACATTTTGAATTATCAGCAACAATCGCATATTCGACCTTCTACCGTGTAGTAAGTAGAACACTTCATAGAAACTTCATCAAAATCATGCAACCACTAACCTGCTCACAAGAGATAACCCACCTATGGAATTCCTTATCGACATCTTCCAACGACGTTGCACTGGGTACAACTACCACGAAATCAGTAAACCTTCCTAGGCCCATGCTCCTCCACCAGTTGTACAAGTATGTCCATTCCCCATTGACATCAACTGAAAGTCGGATAATACATTCCAAACTCGAATTCATGTTGCATCTAAAAATGATAATCAAGATTTCACACTCCTCTTCATTTCAAGAAAACTCCTTTCAATCATATTAAACCTTCCTCAATACAGTAGCCACCGTCCCAAATGAATTTTTATAGACTTAGTCATTGTCCACCATGATTCCCAAATCGCTCTAACCTTTTCGGAAGGCATATGGCTATCCTACCACCGAATCCATATGCTACTGTCACGACCCCAAATCAACAAGGGTCGTGATGGCGCCTATCGTAACTAGGCTAGCCTCTAACATAATGAAATCAACATTTTTTCTGTTTCTAACACATATATCCTTATATTACAATAAAGATTTCCTTTTTAAGACAAGTGCAACAAGAAAATAATAACCCAAACGATCAAAATCTAATATCGACCCAAACCTCTGGAATCAACTGTCATGAGCATCTAGGACTATAAATACAATGTATAATAAAGTGACTTTGCTACTACAAAAGTCTGAAGTATGAAAGACAAAGCTATGAATTGAGGAAAGGAAAAGAGGTGAGTTGGGGACACTAAGCAGCTACCTCGATCCTCGAACAAACTCCAAGAACGTCAGAAAATCAACTAGAGAGATGGTCCGGTACCTGGATCTGCACACAGAGGTGCAGGGAGTAACATGAGTACGCCGACTTAGTAAGTAACCAAATCAACTAAAAACTTGAGTGCAGTGACGAGCATTTAAAATCATAATTTCATAAAAATAGGTGCCAATGAACACAGATAGAGTAAATCAAAATTCCACACTTTTTTCCTTTGAAAATCCAGTTTCCCCCCATTTAAACTTGCATAAAACATTAAATCTGAATTTACTAAGGAGACTCAATGTAAAATGAGTGAAAAGCAATAATATTACAATTTATAGCCTCTTGGGCACAATATCACTCATGAGTAGTGTCTCTTAGTCACTCGTAACTCCACTAGCACAGTCCAAGCTCACACTCAACACTCTCACTCAACAGGTACCATGAATACACACAACTGGTGCAGCGGGCAGCCCGATCCGATACATACGGTGTGCATCCAGATCTATATAACATACACTGTGGCGTGCTATCCGATCCATATAAAAGATGCCGCGGCGTGTAGCCTGATCCATATAATAGTCGATTGCGCCCACTGGGGTGTACAGACTTCGGAGGGGCTCCTACAGCCCAAGCGCTATATAGCTGCGGTGTGCAGCCCGATCCAGTATATATATTTCTGCGGCGTTCATCCTGATCCAATATATATATTTCTGCGGCGTGCAACCTGATCCACATATAATATAAATTGTTGCGGCGTGTAGCCCGATCCATATGTAATATATAATATATATGTATTGCTGCGACGTGCAGCCCCATCCGTAAATATCCTCACATACTCGGCTCACGGCCTCACTTAGTGATCCTCACAAGCCACTCGGGCAACTCATCTCAACCCACGGGACTCAGCCCCAAAATACCTCTCAGAGTTTCAAGACAATATGATAACAATGGAAATAACAACAAGTAGAAAACATGACTGAGCTCACAATTCTTCTATCTGGATAGTGTGAGAATAGTGTAAAAGTACCTCTGAGGGTCTAAACAGGTCGGCACCAGGCCCCAAACATGGCTTACAGCCCATAACAAGTATAAATTTCTAAAATACAGGATGTCGTAAGGTTCCAAATCGAATACGCGACTTAATAGTCGCTACGGGATGGACCAAGTCACAATCCCTATCGGTGCATGCACACCTGCTCGTCACCTAGCATGAGCGTCACCTTATTAACCAAAATAATATAAAATACCGAGGTTTCATACCCTCAGGTTTAAAGTTAGAATCGTTACTTACCTCAAAACAACCCAAAAACTATTGTGCGGTGCTCTTGCCCCTCGAATCGGCTCCCAAATGCTTCGAGTCTATCAGAATCAATTTAATAACATCAAAATATGCTAGGGAGGTAAACCCCAATCAAAACCTATCAAAATTAGGCATAATTCCCGAAATTTGCCAAATCCGGCCCCGAACCCACGTCTCGGAATTCGATAAAATTTACACCACAAGAATCCTCATCCTCCCACGATTCTATACATACTAAGAACACTGAAATCGGAGTCCCAAAGTCCCCTCAATTCTCATTTTAAAGTGTCTTAATTAGAAGCCCTAATTACCCATTTTCCTCCTTAAATTCCTACCCATTTCATGACTAACAGTAGAAAAATCATCACAAACATAAGAGACGAGGTCCAAGTTACTTACCCAATTGATAACCATCAATTTCCTCTGAATAAAACACTGCTCTAATATCCAAACCCGTCAACAAATGGTGAAGAATGGGTGAAATTTCGCGAAAGCACCCTTTTATACTCTCTACCAAGCAATTTCCGTACCTGCGGACCCGCACCAACGGTCCCAGGTGCGCACATGCGAAAATGACTTAAGTCCGGACTTCCGCACCTGCAGGCTCGCAGGCGCGACCAGGCGTCCGCACCTGCGCTCCTTGGCCATGTCCCCCTCTTTCGCATAAGCGCAAAGACCATCGCACATGCGGCTCCCTATCCGCAGGTGTGGCCAAACCAGTAAAATTCCTAAGTCCAACCTCCGATAAACATCCGAAATAAATCCCGAGCCCCCTCGGAACCCCAACCAAATATACCAACACGTCCCCTAACCTTATTTAAACTTAATCGGGCCATCAGAACACCAAAATGAATGCAGAAACACCAAAATCACATCAAATTCAAGCCTATGAACTTTGTAATTTCTAAATTTCACCATTGATGACGAAACCATCAAAAACACATCCGATTGACCTGAAAATTATCACACATATCCAAAATGACATTATGAACCTGCTTCAACTTCCGGAACTCCATTCCGACCCTGATAGCCTATTTTTCACCGTCGATCGGAAATCGCCAAAAACTAGTTTTTACCAATTCAAGCCTAATTCTACAGCGGACATCAAAACCACATTTCGAACACACTCCTAAGTCCCAAATCACCTAACAAAGCTATCTGACCATAAAATCCCTATTTCGAGGTCATTTACCAATATTTCCACTCCTAATTGATTTTTCCAACTACAAGGCCAATTTGAGAGACTAAGTATCTCAATTCTCACCACGACCACTCCGAACCCAAACCAACCGACCCCAACACATCATAAACAGTCTAAGAAACTTATGATAAAGAATAAATAGGGAAAACATCTAAAATTCTCGGAACGACCGGTCGGGTCGTTATAGGTACTCTGCCACTCCACTTAGGTTTTACCATCTCCTTTAACCCACTTTTCGACCTCTTTTTTCATACTTGACCTGCTAGTAATTCAACCACCGGGAGACACCTCCCGCCTTTTCCTTCCACATCCTTTGCTATCCAAATGTTGCATAAAATCAAAATCTATCTCTATAGCACGTGAACTAATAAATTGCTTCCAACTCTAAGCCTCCTCGAAGATTATCCTTCCTTAGCCTTCAGTTATCAAAATGATGACTCAATTCTGAAACCGCTACACAGCGCCATCTCTGACAATCGCTTCATAGACATTATTTCACCACACCCTGCCCCGAATGAGAACCTCTTAACCAAATCATGTTCGGAACTAGAGAAGACCATAACCATGGAAAACCTTAAAGCATTCAAACAAGGACGATGACCCCATGTCACAAACGAGAATTTCCACCAAGTTTGAAAATATCAAGTCTCACTACCTCATCAACCAAATCCTGAACACCCATAGTCCAATTGCATTTTCTCCACTGGAATTAAGTGCCGAACCTCTAAACCATGCACTGAAAAATGCTCCTTTTGAGTCATTCACTGCCTCGAAACATGAACAAGCACCCTACCATTACACCAACAATGAGCGATAACAACACAAGAACATCATAATAATATGTGCATAGCCTTGAAACCATAAAAAATACAGAAATGATCGAACACCCTTCCGCAAGGCGACGATGATAGCCAGCCCGATTACGCGGGGAGAAACATCCTGCACTATGACTGCAGTACCAATACAATTCCCCGGTGTCCAATTGATAATAAGCTCTCCACATTGCATAAGATCGAGTAGGAAGGAAATGAAGGCAAAAGCATCAATGGAATCAAATTGCCCGATGAAGAATCAAGAATGAAAGTGTTCCTAACAGACCTGTAGCCTCTCGAATATAAGTACATACATCTCTGTACCGATCTGAAAGACTCTACTAGACTTGCTCATGACTCGTGAGGCCCAAGTGAACCTAGAGCTCTGATGCCAAGCTGTCACGATCCAAAAACCCTCAAAGGCCGTGATGGCACTTTACGTCACCTTCAGGCAAGACAAGGGTGATTTATCGACTTAATTACTTATTTTAAAAATTCAAAAATCATAAATCCCACTAAATAAATAAAATAAACATCGGGTACTCGTAGGAGCCCGTGAATTCTATTTATAAATTTTCGTGTAAAGTATAAATTACAAGGTAAAAGTTTAAAACTAAACCTTCAAACCCCGAAATCATCATACGACCCTATTGGAACATTCAAATTCTGATTCCGAGTTTACTCAAAAGTCAAAGCTTGGTCAACTCTTTTAACTTAAAACTTTCGAATTGAGAATTTTACATCTGAATCAACTCCGAACTTCCGAAAATTCAATTTCGACCACACGTACAAGTATTAACATGAAGTGAAGCTACTCGAGGCCTCAAACTGCCGAACGATATGCTATAGCTCAAAATGACTGGTCGGATCGTTACAGTTTCCACATCATGTACATATCTTGATCAGTATTTGATGCACTCTTGTATCAAATATCCCTCTGCAATTGTACCTTCTAGATGGCTTCTACTCACATAATTTTAAGAGTAAGAAAGTACCTATAATAATAAATAATATTATAGTTCCATATAATACTTCATAATTACAATACATAAGAATAATGAAATGGTACCTTTCAAATGCCCACATTGAACAACATTGTGGAGATCCACCAATCTTTGCTTCTTCAACTAAATGCAAGACTAGATTTTCCATGATATCAAAAACATATGGAGGAAATATTCTCTCTAAATGACAAAGAGTTATTGCAACTCAATCTTGGAGCTTTTGTAATTCACCTCTGTTTATAATTGTTGAACAAATGCCCCTAAAAAGATTACTTAATTCGATCATTGGCTTAAGGACATTCATTGGAACGAGACCTTGCAAAGAAATAGGAAGGAGTTGTTCTATTAAAATACGACAGTGTGTTTCTTAAGATCAACACAACGTGATATATTTGAAGCATATTCATCTGGTACTTTCACATATATTAAAACTTGTAAGAGCATATATTTTTGTGCATTGCTCAGAGTGAAACATGCCGGAGGTAGATAGTATTTGCCATTAGGTCTTTATTTTGGGTGCAAAGCCTTTTGAATCCCCATCTCTTATAAATCCAAACGAGAATTCAGATTGTCTTTTCCTTTCCCGTCAACATTTAGTAATGTCCAGAATATATTGTCAAATACATTCTTTTCAGTATGCATTGTGTCAATATTATGATGAATCATATTGTCTTAATAGTAGTCTACTAAAAGAAATATGCTCTTTTCCTTCCATAAATATTGCAATATGGCATCGTCAACATAATCAGAATTCTTCCATGTTCTTTTCTTAGATTTGGTCGATGGATGTTTTGCAAATTTATTTGTGATACCTTTCAATTTCTTAAGAACTTCAATACCTGGCAAACATTTTGGTGCTGCCTCTTACTCCTTAAAACCACCAAATGAAACTTTATATTTTCGAAACTTATGCTCATTGGGTAACCAGCGCCTGTGCGGCATGAAGCAATATTTTCGCCCATATTTCAATCTCAGAAATTTAGTCTTGGTTAGACAACATGGACAAACATATCTACTTTTCACACCAAATCCTGATAAGTTACCTAGTTCTGGAAAATCATTGTTTGTCCAACGCAATGAAGCATACATTTGAAACATATGATTCTTTGATATCTCATAAGTGTTAGCACCAACCCATAATTCTTTTAACTCACCAATTAACGATCGTAGATAAACATCAATATCATTGCCTGGTGTATGAGAGACATCAATAGTCACTGATAATATCATGTATGGTTGCTTCATGCACAACCACGGTGGCAAGTTATATGAAACCAAGACAACTGGCCATGTGCTATGTGAGATAGACATAGACATCAATGGATTAAATCCATATGAAGCCAATCCAAGTCTAACATTTCGAGGATCTTGAGAAAAATCTTGATGTGATTCATCAAATTTTCTCCAAGCAATACTACTAGTAAGATGCCGCATTACCCCATCTTTAGTGCGACCTTCTGCATGCCATCTCATATCAGTAGATGTTTCAGATGACATGAATCATCTTTGAAGCCTCGGTGTCAATGGAAAGTATCTAAACACCTTTGCTGGAATTTTTGAGGTTTCCAAACTACCAGATTCACCTACAAATTGTTTGTATCTTAGAGATTTGCAAAACTTACAACCAGATCGATCTTTTGTCTCACCAATAGATCATAAAATCATTTGGACACAAATGTATTTTTTTGTATTCGGGTCCAATAACTTTTTTTGCATCACTAAAGGACTTAGGTAATATTTCACCTTCAGGAGACACGTCTTTTAACAACTCTAAAAACATGAAAAATGAATTGTTACTCTACCTATTGAGACAATTTAATTGTAATAGACAAACAAGAAAACAAAGAAGTGAATACATTCTTCCAGGATATAGTTCGCGCTCAACTTCTTTCAGTAAGTTAAAAAAAATCTATTTTCTTATCAAATCCCGCATTATGTTGATTTGACCCACCAACACTATCAACACCGGTGTCCATATTAATAAAGTCACTAGTAAGACGAACTCCAAAAGCATCATGCACCAAGTAGTTTATGTCATCACCTCTATCTAATCTATCCATAGACATTGATGAAGATGATGTCTCACCATGAAAAATCCAATTAATGTGACTAGGTAGAAATCCATCAACCACAATATGTTCAACAATAAACTCTTTCGAGATATCAAGTTGATGTTTGATTGAACTTGATTTAGATCTATTTAAGATTGAACTAGTAAATGAGATCATACAAATCAAATCTTTTTAAATAGTACCATTATTTCTAAACATAAAGTTTAAGTATTACAAACATACTTTGTGTTTACCCTTAAAATTGAATAACAATTAAATTTATAAGTTAGTTTTAAGTATATGTGATTTACCTAGCATAAATTGATAAATCAGATAATTAATGTTAACAACTAACTGTAAAATAAAGCAACCACTGAAAAATGCAATTTGGCCCTCGAGCTAGATCGCCTCGAACCGACTGAGTATATAATTAGGAAATATGAACTGAATTAAAGAAATTTATGAGAGAAAAATATTGTATAGCTTTGATATGCGAGAATTAGATGATTACAAATGATTTGAACCCGCCTTAATATGGTAGAGGAATTCTACTCATGGTATAATTATAAATACAAAAGAAAATCTCATGATTGGCTAAAATAACCGCTCTTGATTTGATTCGTGCCGAGATTTCTACCACGATCCTCGACCGGTAGCATATATCTCGGCTTTCCGTTAGTAAGATATCTTCGAACTTGCTCGATGTCTATCTCTTTTGGTCTCGATCTCGATCACTAATTCGAATCCAGGGCTTGGTACCGCACCTTCATGTCTCGGTCTGATATTACACGGGGCCGATCCTCAGCCCTCCATCTTGGTCTCGGTTAATCAACAGAATCAAGTAAGCCCGATTTTGACCGTATACAGATAGTTCTCTCATTTTTTTGAGTTTAATAACAAGAAACAAATTGACTCTCTGATCTTTACCCCAATTTGTCATGACATCAGCACCGCGAGTAAGCGGCAGAGGTGACCGAAATGTCCCGTCGGTACAGTTCTCCAGGTGTTTATTGTGCGTCAGTTGATGGTCAACCAGTACCAGCTTTCAAACTTTACATTCAATTCATTCTACTCTAATCATTAAAGTTCTTTGCATTCTTCAAACTTCTTATCTCAAAATCTTTGTGTTCTATTGTTTTCTCCTTCTAAAACACCAAACATCACAATCTCACATCTTCTTTGCCCTTAAAAAAAGCTAAGACTTCAAAAATCGTTCCAAAGAAATAAATTTCCTGTTCGTGTTGGCTGGCCGACGAGAAACAACGGCGGAGCCGCGCTGTGAGCAGTTCGTTACCGGGGGATGTGTTATTAGTTCTGACTTCAAGGTCGAGAAGACATCATTGGTCCCCGGTCGATGCGAACCAGTATCAAAATATGTGTGCTCGATATCAAAAGACTTCCTTGAACAGGTGAAGAAGGAATGCAACTGGAGAAACAAAGTGGCCGTGATACCGTGCCCTGAAGAGGCGATCACGACCCACGTGAAAGGATTCTTGAGTGTTTACACTTACCCTTTGTCACGACCAAATTTACCCTCCCAAAGGTATTATGAAGACACCTAGTCTCTACGACTAGGTAAGCCAAATTAGCGGATAAAACATAATAAATTAAAAAATACGATAAATAAAGAAATAAAAGACATGGAATCTGAATAATCATAACGATGCCGCTCGACTAGTACAAAATATAACTCCCAAAGACCCGGGATGTCACAGACAGTCACAAGCTTTTAACACTACTGTAGCTCTAACAAAAACTGGAAAAGTACAAAAGAAAATATCTATAAGATAGAATGGAAGGGGACTCGGAGGATTCTGCGGACGCGGCAGAAATACCTTGCAGTCTCCTAGAATCAGCAGCAACGACTAACAACGAGGCTGATAGCTCATACCTGGATCTGCACAAGAAAACATGAGCAGGAAAGGGCATGAGTACACCACATTTGGTACCCAGTAAGTGCCAAGCCTAACCCTAGTCAAGTAGTGACAAGGTCAAATTAAGGCTCTACATGATTTCTGTATAAATCAATTTAAAGACAGTACAAAAAAAAAGATAGGTAATATCTACTGTAAGAAGTTTGAGAAAAATAATAGAAAGTTTTACAGTAAAGAGAGTCCTAGACACAACACAGTATATCACAAAGTGGAATCTCCCGGGATACTGTCCCGTAGTTCCAAATGATTATGCAATGCAGGGGGATCTCCCGGAATACGTCCGTAGTCCCAAAATAAATATGCAATGCAGGGGGATCTCCCGGAATACGTCGGTAGTCCCAATTTGAATATGCTATGCTGGATGAATGAAAAGCATAACATTGAATTTACACAGTTTATACTAATCACATATAAGGAAAATAAGGGCTTAACTAAGCCTGGCGCACAAAAGATCATGTAGGCATTTAAACACGTAAGCATGATTTCCTAATCTAAGCTAAACAATATATCATATTAGAGAAAGTTCATAGAAGAGAAAATAATTTATGTTTTTGGAAGGGAAAAATGAGATTCTTGCAATAACGACCCGTGTACGTACCCATCAGCTCACGTACACGGTGCCCACACAACAATTTGTATCAATTACCCTAAAGGGGAATTTCCCAAAATAAGGTTAGGCAAGCCACTTACCTCGACTACTCTAATCAACTCGAAATCACGCTCTTGCCACGAGTACCAAACTCTGAATCGCCCGAATCTATTCGAATAAGTTACATAATGTAAATATCACTACAAGCAACTAGTTTACCAAATCAATTCGAAGCTAAACCGGGAAATTAGGAAAAATTCCCAAAAGGTCTCCCGAGCACATGACTCAGAATCGGAAAGTCATAAATTCCGAACACCCATTCACTCACCAGTACACTCAACCAAAAATCATCGAAATCCGACATTAAAATCTCACCCGAAACTCGGATTATCAATTAGGGAACTTTTCTCCCATTTCAAACCTTTTCCCATAATTTTCCTTAATTATATTGAAGAACTTATTATAGATTGATGAAAAACAACAAAAATAGGATTAGGAATCATTATCTACAGATCTCCTCTTCAAAATCCACCCAAAATCACCTATTCCTGAGCTCCAAATCGATTTTAGAAGTTATGAAATCCAAACTCTCGAATTGGCTATTTCTGACCAGCGATTTATGCTTCTGCGAGGGGACAACCGCACCTGCGGTCCTGCTTCTACGGTTGTAGATCCACACCGGCGGAAAATCATTAACCCCCCAGGTTTCACACCTGCGCTCCCCTCTCCGCAGATGCGGTTCCGCTTCTGCAGTTGTTGAGCCGTATATGCGGCCAATGGTCCTCATGCCGCAGATCTCACCTGTGACTTCTCTTTCACTTCTGTGGGGCTACACCTGCGGTCCAACATCCGCAAGTGCGGAAACACAAGAACAACTCACAACAGATTTGCTTAAGTCTCATTTCCTTCCCATTAAGCATTCGAAACACACCCGACGCCCCTGGGACCTCAACCAAAACAACCAACCAGTCCTATAACCTCATTCAAACTTAGTCGAGCCTCCAAAACACATCACATAACACCAAAAACAAGAAATAAACATGAATTCAAGACTAAGAACATAGCATTTTTCCAAAATCCGCAACGATGCTGAAAAACGTCAAAACTAGTCCGAATGACCTCAAATCTGACACACAGGTCACAAATGACACCACAAACCTACCACCACTCCCGGAATTGCATTCCGATTCCGATATCAAAATTTCACCTATCAGCCTAAATCGCCGAAAATCTAAATTTCGCCAATTCAAGCCTAAATCTACTACAGACCTCGAAAACATATTCTAGACGTGCTCCTAACCCCAAAATCACCCAACGGAGCTAACGGAGTCGACAAAATTCCATTCTGGACCCGTCTTCATAGAGTTCCGACGACAATCCGATTTCTAAGGCTTAAACTCATAATTACGGAATAAATGTCCCAAAGCTCTCCGAATTTCGTAGCTAATCACTCCGGAATTTCCCAATAGCAGAAAAGAATGTGTGTAAATCAGTTATTAGGGGATCGAGGCTCTAACTCTCAAAACGACCTTCCGGGTCGTTACATCCTCCCCCTATTAAAATCATCGTTCGTCCTCGAACAAGTATAAAGACATACCTAAAGCTGTGAAAAGATGAGGGTACTGGCTGCGCATATCCTGCTCGGTCTCCAAAGTCGCCTCCTCAGCCGGATGACCCCTCCACTGGACTATTACTGATGTAATGTTCATTCACCTGAGTTTTCTGACCTGCCTATGAAAAATGGCTACTGGCTCCTCAACATAAGATAGATACTTGGCCAAATGGACTGAGCTGAAATCCACTACATGAGCCAGATCATCGTGATAATTTCGGAGCATAGATACGTGGAATACTAGATGAACTCCTTCTAGACTAGGAGGTAAGGCAATCTCATAAGCAACCTACCCAATGCGCCGCAATATCTCAAATGGGCCAATGAACCTCGGAATCAGCTTACCCTTCTTCCTGAACCTCATGACGCTCTTCATGGGCGATACCCGCAGCAAAACTCAATCACCAGTCATAAATGCCAAATCGCGAACTTTCCAGTCTACATAAGTCTTCTGCCTGGACTAGGCTATGCGAAGTCTCTACTGAATCACCTTCACCTTGTCTACGGCATCCTGGACCAAATCTATACCCAACAATTGGGCCTCGCCCGTCTCAAACAAACCCATTGGGGACTGGCACTGGCTACCGTACAAAGCCTCAAACAATGCCATTTGAATGCTGGACTGGTAACTGTTGTTGTAGGAAAACTCTGCGAGTGGCAATAAATGGTCTCATGACCCTCTGAAATACATCACACAGGCATGGAGCATATCCTCAAGAATCTGGATCGTGCGCTCGGACTGCCACTCCATCTAGGGGTGAAAGGATGTGCTCAGCTCCACCCTGGTACCCAACTCCTACTGAACGACTCTCCAGAACTGTGATGTCAAGTGTGTACCTCGGTTTGAAATGATAGATACTGGAATACCTTGAAGGCGGATGATCTCTCTGATATAGATCTCATCCAATCTCTCTAAAGAATAAGTGGTCAGCACCGGAATGAAATGAGCTAACTTATTCAACCGATCCACGATCACCCAAATAGCATCGAACTTTCTCAAAGTACGTGGAAGTCCAACTACAAAGTCCATGGTGATACGCACCCACTTCCACTTTGGAAGCTCAGTCTGCTGAAGTAATCCTCCTGGTCTCTGATGTTCATATTTAACTTGCTGACAGTTGAGACACTTGGCCATAAATCCCACTATATCCTTTTTCATCCTTCTCCGCCAATAGTGTTGACTCAGGTCTACATCTTTGCGGCACGCGGATGGATGGAGTACCGCAAGCTATGGGCCTCCTCTAGAATCAACTCCCGAATATTATCCACATTGGGCACACAAATCCGACTATGCATCCTCATCATGCCATCATCACCTATAATCACATCCCTAGCACCACCTCGTCGGACCCTATCCTGAAGAACCAGAAGGTGGGAGCATCATACTGACGCTCTCTGATGCGGTCATAAAGAGAAGACCGATGAACCAAACAACCTAATACCTAGCTAGGTTGTAAAATATCCAACCTCATGAATTGGCTGGCTAAAGACTGAACATCCAAGGCTAAAGGCCTCTTAGCTGCTGGAAGATATGCCAAGCTCCCCAAACTCTCCGTCCGGTGACTTAGGGCATCAGCCACTACATTGGACTTCCCCGGGTGGTATAATATAGTGATATCATTGTCTTTCAGTAGCTCCAACCACCTCCGCTGACGTAGATTCCGGTCCTTCTTCCTGAACAACTGCTGCAAACTCCGGTGATTAGTGTAAATCTCACAGGGAACACCGTACAAATAATGGCGCCAGATCTTCAGGGCGTGAACAATAGCTGCTAACTCGAGGTCGTGAATCGGATAATTCTTCTCATGCACCTTCAACTTCCTCAACGCCTAGGCAATCACCCTACCATCCCTGCATCAATACTTCCCCAAGGGAAATCCTCGAGGCATCAAAATAGACAATGTAGGACCCCGAACCTGTAGACAACACTAATACTGGGGCCGTAGTCAAAGTTGTCTTGAGCTTCTGAAAGCTCTCTTAACACTCCTCGGTCCACCTAAACGGAGCACCCTTTTGTGTCAGTCTGGTCATAAGTGCTGCAATATATGAAAATCCCTCTACAAAGTGATGATAGTACCCTGCCACACCAAGGATACTACGGATCTCTATAGTTGATGACAGTCTAGGCCACCTCTGCACCGCCTCCACCTTCTTCGGATCTACTTTGATCCCATCACAAGACACTATGTAGACCAAGAATGCCACTGAATCAAGCCAGAACTTGCACTTGGAGAATTTTCATACAATCTCTTCTCCCTTAAAGTCTGAAGTACGGTCCTGAAGTGCTGCTCGTGATCTTCACGTGATCGGGAATATACCCGGATGTCGTCAATAAACATAATGATGAATGAATCAAGATAAGGAGGGATCACACTGTACGTCAAATGCATAAAAACTGCTAGGGCATTGGCCAGCCCAAATGACATGACAAGAAACTCATACTGACCATATCTGGTCCTGAAGGCAGTCCTAGGGATGTCCGGCTCCCGAATCTTGAGCTAATGATAGCTAGATCGCAACTCAATCTTGGAGAATACTCTAGAACCCTGTAACTGGTCGAATAAATTGGCAGTGCGAGGCAAAGGGTACATGTTCTTCACTGTAACATTGTTCAGCCGATAATCAATACACACACGCATAGAGCCATCCTTTTTCTTCACAAATAGCATTGGAGCACCCCAAGGTGATACACTGGTCCTGGTGAAACCCTTATCAAGAAACTCCTGCAACTGCTCCTTCAACTCCTTCAACTTCTTAAACTCAGGAGGAGCCATACGGTAAGGAGGAATAAAAATGGGCTGAGTGCCTGGCAACAAATCAATGCCAAAATTAATATCTCTGTCAGGTGGCATACCCGAAAGATCAGCTGGGAATACATCAGGAAATTCCCTCACTACTGGGACTGACTCAACTGGAGGGGTATTAGAACTAACATCTCTCACATAGGCCAAATATGTATCACACCTCTTCTCAACCATCCGCTGATCCTTAATAAAATGAAATGACCCTGCGGGGAGTATACTCTAAGGTACCTCTCCACTCTAAGCTCAGCAAGCCTGGCATAGCCAACGTCATGGTCTTAGCATGACAATCAAAAATAGCATAATAGGGCGACAACCAGTCCATACCCAAGGTAACATCGAAATCTACCATGCTGAGTAATAACAAATCAACCCTGGTCTCAAAACCACTAAGAGTGGTCAAACATGACCGATATACGCGGTCCACAACTAGAGAGTCTCCCACATGAGTAGATACATAAACAGGATAACTCAAACAATCCCGAGATATACCCAAATGTGGAGAAAAATAAGACACATATGAATACGTAGAGCCCGGGTCAAATAATACTGATGCATTCGTATGACAGACATGGACATTACCTGTGATAACTGAATCTGAACCAACGATTTTGGAACGGGCTGGAAGGGCATAGTATTTGGCATGTACTCCCCTTCTAGGGTGACCTCTACCTCCCCGACCTCCACCTCGAGCTGGTTGCTGAGGTGAAATGGCAGCTGCGGCTAGAAGAATAGCTGGAGGACCCGGTGGAGCACGTGGAGGCGGATAAGACTGCGGAGGCGCACCCCTCCTGGCGCTTGGAAATCTCTAATCATGTGACGAGTGTCACCACACTCAAAACAACCCTTCGCAGGATACTGTGGCTGAGAATGAATAGGAGTTGGCCTGCTGGGCGGGCCGGTAATAGAACCTCGAACTGGAGGTATTTTGGATACTAGCGGTGCATAATAGGGCTCCTGAGGTCTAGGAGGAGCTGGAATACCGCTGGCTGCTGGAAGAGATGAATAAACACGGCAACTCACAAAACCCCTACCATAGTGTGCTGCTAGTGCACGAGATCCTAAAAATGGCCAGTCTCTCGAGACCTCTTGACCTCTCTCTCCTCTCGGTCCCGAGCAAACATGCCGTCTACTCTCCCAGAATTACTCACTGCCTGCTGATAAGTGATATCCATCTCTGGAAACTGAGTCCAAGTAAGTGAGGCTGCCTCGTCCGGACTACTCAGCTCATAGGCACGCCACCACTGATATGTCGCTCCTCTCAGCTGGAAACTGTGAAAGAAACCCCACTAGACTCCACAATGCCTATAGTAAGGAGAATACGATGACACTCCTCAAGAAAATCTAAAGCATCCTCTGAAGCTAGTCCGCTGAAAGTAGGTGGGTGATACTTCTTGTACCTCTCAAGTCTGAGCTGCTCTACCTCAGAAGCAGCTAACCTGGTCTCATGCTATACCAGATCAACTGGGGGCATAAGGATATACTCCGGGGCCTGATCAACTTGGCCCCTCTGCTCAAGAGTGCGGGCTGCGGGAGTTTGTGCCCCTCCCCCGGCCTGAGATGTAGCGGGAGCTGTCGGAAGTAGTCCAGCCTGGGCTAGAGTGTTGAACATGCTCATGAACTGAGCTAAAGTCTCCTGGAAGGCTGGAGCAGCAACAGGAATCTCCGGTGGCAGCCCTCCAGTTGGAGCTGCTGGAGGCTCCTCTTCCGCAGCTCTCGCAGGTGTTCGGGCTGCACCATATGGTAGTCTTCTACCCCGACCCCAGCCTCTGGCGGCTCTGGCAGGGGGCTCGGGTGCCTGCACAAAATTTTATAATTTTGATGTTAATAACTCACGCAACAAGGAACTCAGAGAAATATGATTGTTATTAATAGTTACATAGCATCCCGAAGATAAGCACAGACGTCTCTGCACCGATACGCGAGACTCTAATAAACCGGCTTGTGACTTGTGACTCCTATGAACCTAGACGCTCTAATACCAACTTGTCATGAACCAATTTACCCTCCCAAAGGTATCGTGACGACACCTAGTCTCTACGAATAGGTAATCCAAATTAGCGGATAAAACTTAATAAATAAAAAAATATGATAAATAAAGAAATAAAAAGACATGGAATCTGAATAATCATAACGATGCCGCTCGGCTCGTAAAAAATATAACTCCCAAAGACCCAAAATGTCACAGACAGTCACAAGATTCTAACACTACTATAGCTCTAAAAAAAATTGGAAAAGTACATAAGAAAATCTCTATAAGATAGAATGAAAGGGGACTTAGAGAATTCTGCGGACTGGGCAGAAATACCTTGCAGTCTACTAGAATCTGCAGCAATAATTAACCACGAGGTTGATAGCTCATACATGGATCTGCACAAGAAAACATGTACAGGAAAGGGCAGTACAGCACATTTAGTACCCAGTAAGTGCCAAGCCTAACCCCAGTGAAGTACTGACGAGGTCAAGTTAAGGCTCTATTTGATTTCTGTATAAATCAATTTAAAGACAGTACAAAAATAAAAGATAGGTAATATCTACAGTAAGCAGTTTGAGAAAAATAATATAAAGTTTTACATTAAAGAGAGTCCTCGGTTCAACACAATATATGACAAAGTGGAATCTCTCGGGATACTGTCCCGTAGTTCAAAATTATTATGCAGTACAGGGGGATCTCTCGGAATACGTCTGTAGTCCCAAAATAAATATGTAGTACAAGGGGATCTCCTGGAATACGTCCGTAGTCCCAAAGTAAATATGCAGTACACGGGGATCTCCCGGAATACGTCTATAGTCCCAAAATAAATATGCAGTATAGGGGGATATCCTAGAATACGTTCGTAGTCCCAAAATAAATATGCAGTACATGTGGATCTCCTGGAATACGTCTGTAGTCCCAGTTTAAACATGCTATTCAGGATGAATGACAAGCATAACATCGAATTTACACAGTTTATACTAATCACAGAAAAGGAAAATAACGGCTTAACTAAGCATTGCACACAGAAGATCAAGTAGGCATTTAAACACGTAAGCATGATTTACTAATCTAAGCTAAAAAATATATTATATTAGAGAAAGTTCATAGAAGAGAAAATAATTTATGTTTTTGGAAGGGAAAAATGAGATTTTTGCAATAATGGCCCATGTACGTACCCGTCACCTCACGTACACGGTGCCCACACAACCATTAGTATCAATTACCCTAAAGGGGAAGTCCCCAATACAAGGTTGGGCAAGCAACTTACCTCAACTGCTCTAATCAACTCGAAATCACGCTATTTCTACAAATACCAAACTCCGAATGGCCCGAATCATTCAAATAAGTTACATAATGTAAATATCACTACAAAGAACTAGTTTAACAAATCAATTCGAAACTAAAGCGCGAAATTAGGAAAATTGTCCAAAAAATTCTCACGGGCCCACGACTCGGAATCGGGTGAAAGTCACATATTCCAAACACCCATTAACTCACGAGTACACTCAACCAAAAATCAACGAAATCCGACGTCAAAATCTCACCCAATACTCGAATTATCAATTGGGAAACTTTTCTCCCATTTCAAACCCTTTCCCACAATTTTCCTTAATTAGATTGAAGAACTTATTGTAGATTGATGAAAAATAAAAGAAATAGGATTAGGAATCATTACCTACGGATCTCCTCTTCAAATCCACCCAAAATCGCCTATTCCCGAGCTCCAAATTGATTTTAGAAGTTATGGAATCCAAACCCTCGAATTGGCTATTTCTCACCAGTGATTTCCGCTTCTGCGAGGGGACCACTGCACCTGTGGTCCCACTTCTGCGGCTGGAGAACCACACCTACGGAAAATCATTAATCCCGTAGGATTCACGCCTGCGCTCCCCTCTCCGCAGATGCGGTTCCGCTTCTGCGGTTCTTGAGCCGCATCTGCGGTCACTGGTCCTCACGCCCCAGATCGTACCTGCAACTTCTCTTTCGCTTCTGTTGGGCCGCACCTGTGGTCCAACATCCGTAGGTTAAAACACCATAACAACTCACAACAGATTTGCTTAAGTCTTATTTCCTTCCCATTCAGCATTCGAAACACACTCGAGGCCCCCGGGACCTCAACCAAAACCATCAACCAGTCCTATAACCTCATTCGAACTTGGTCGAGCCCCCAAACCACATCACATAACACCAAAAACAAGAAATAAACATGAATTCAAGCCTAAGAACTTAACATTTTTCCAAAATCTGCAATGATGCCTAAACACGTCAAAACTAGTCTAAATAACTTCAAATTTGACACACAAGTCACACATGACACCACAAACCTACACCCACTCCCAGAACTCTATTCGGAGTCCGATATCAAAATTTCACTTATCGGCCGAAATCGCCGAAAATCTAACTTTCACCAATGCAAGCCTAAATCTACTACAGACCTCGAAAACACATTCCATACATGCTCCTAACCCCAAAATAACCCAACAGAGCTAACAAAGTCGACAAAATTCCACTCTGCACCAGTCTTCACACAGTTCCAACTACGGTCCAATTTCTAAGCCTTAAACTCATACTTAGGGACTATGCGTCCCAAAGCTCTCCGAATTTCATAGATAATCACTCTGGAAAGTCCCAATAGCGGAAAAGAACATGGGGAAAGCAGTTATTAGGGGATCAGGGCTCTAACTCTCAAAACGACCGGCCGGTGTCGAGGGGGAGACACACCAGTACAGAGAATTGCTTGCTAGAATGTTTTTGATTGCTTGGTCCCCTCTAATAATGCTTAAAAATATTAAACCAAAGTTACAAGACTTGACCTAAATAAGCTAGAGAATTATATTGGAAATACATGGAATAAAATTACTCTATATTTACAATGAAAAGGACTTAGTTTACTACAAGGTAGAAACAAGTCGTTTGTCAGCAACTTTGTCTTAGGCATCACAATCTACACGCGTGCGTGCTATTGGCAGCTGCTAGCGACTGGGCACTGGCGAGGGATATCGGTGGGGCGACAGAAGGCTCATGCGTACTTCTCAATTGGATCGGCCAAGACCACAGGGCCGTCTGTGGCGCTAGGCGTTGTGACGCTTTCCAGGACGCCTGGGGCGCGTCTAAGGGGTCATGGGGCATGGCTGGAAAGCCGCCCATGACATTGTCCCCCATCTGAGTTGGCGACACCCTCGGTGCCTTGCTTGCAAGATAATCTTCTATTAGGCTATTGTAGGCTTTATGGTTTGTTCCCTCTCCCAAGTATTTTTTTCTGCATCACAACCCTTCCATTTCACTAAAAACTCGTGGTGATCCTTCCTTGAGGCGTGAATCACCCGATCGTCTAGTATGGCTTCAACATGCCTTTTCCTAGTTGAATTGGGGCCTCGAATACTGGGTATTGTGAGTTGGCTCCATGAAGGATCCTCCGTTTCTTCCCGAAAAGGTTTCAGAATGCTGACATGGAAGACGAGATGGATTATCCACGAAGGTGGGGTATCCACCCGGTATTCAACTTTACCAATGCGCCTTTCAATGGACAAGGTTCCAATGTATTTTTGAAATAGGCGAGGGTCATGGAACCCTGCAAACAAGTACCACTTTGGAATTCAACAAAGTGATGACTTTGACCAGCATGCCTCTTCATCCGCTTTTGGGCTTTGACCAGATAGCTTCGCACTATCTCTAAATTTTTCTTCCATTATTTTGAGAAGCTAGCAGCTCGAGGAGATTTCGACATGTTTTGTGCATTCACAGTGTGTGGGAGTAGCGGTTGCTGTTTGGTAACAATTTCAAAAGCGCTTTTGTTTGTACTAGAGCTCTTTTGTGAATTGAAACACAATTGAGAAGCATCCAGAAGTTTCACCCAATTCTTCTGTGATCCGGTATCAAAGTGGCGGATATATTCCTCCAACTTACAATTTAACCGCCACGTCTGGCCATCAAATTGTAGATGAAAACATAAGCTATGACTCAATTTTGACCTGAGGCACTTAAATAGTTGGGTCCAATAGTTGCTAGTGAAGCATGAATCGCGGTCACTAGCAATGTCTTTGGGCAGGCCCCGATATTTGACGACATGAGAGAAGAAGAGTCGAGTTGTATATTTTGCTGATGTATATTGTGATGCTGCAATAAAGGTGGCATACTTGAAATACCGATACACCATAACCAAGATAGTTGTGAGATCTCCGACCTTGGGCAATCCGGTGATGAAATCTAGAGACACGCTTTCCCAAGGTTTCTTTGGGACAGCTAGTGGTTCCAAGAGTCCTGCTTGTGTTAAGCGGTCAGACTTATTCTTCTGGCATACTAGGCAAGTCCACACATACTAAGCAACATCATTGGCCACATGAGGCCAATAATATGCACGACGAAGTAATGCCAAGGTGCGTTCTTCGCCGGGATGGACGACCTACAGAGTGTCGTGACATTCCGCCAGAAGAGTCCCTCTCAAATCTCCTCCTTTAGGAACATAAAGTCGGTTCCATTTTAGCTTCAGGAAACCATCATCCTTATAGAATGGCGAGTTTTGCCTGTCCTACTAGATCAACCAAATACCGTGCAGCATGATCCTTGATGAGTAGATCTCTGGTATTTTATGGTGGTAGCTACTTTGCACCCCCTTAGGGTGGTGAGTAGGCATATTGATGCTAGGTCAACTCTCTGACTGAGCGCATCAGCAACATGATTAGTCTTCCCACTTCTGTAGTTCAGGGTAAAGTAAAAGTCTGCTAGGAGTTACTGCCACCGGGCTTGTCACCCATTCAGATTTGGCTGGGTAATGCAATAACTAACAGCTGTTTTATCTGTCTTGACCATGAAATTGGATCCCAGCAGATAATGCCTCCAAAGGCGTAAGCAATGAACGACAACCAATAATTATTTCTCGTGGGAGGCATAACACCACTCTGCATCCTTCAGCTTCTGGCTCTCGTATGCTACGGGATGCCCGCTTGTAGCAAGACTCCACCAAGAACATAGTCAGAAGCATTCGTTTGTACCTCGAATGGCTTGGCCAAATCAGGGAGGGCCAGGATAGGGCTACTAGACACAGCCAGTTTTAATATGTTGAAGGCCTCCGCTCGCCTGGGTCCCTAATCCCAAGGCATGACCTTCTTGAGGAGTTATGTCAATGGCACTGCGTTAAGGGAGTAGTTCTTCACAAATCGCCGATAGAAATTTCATAGGCCAAGGAACTCCCTCAACGCGTGAATATTCCTTGGCGGCAGCCAATCTGTAATAGGTTGGATCTTTTGCTGGTCCATCATAATCTACCCTTCCTCAATGACATTTTCGAGGAAGTAGATCTGTTTTTGGGCAAAGGAGCACTTAGATAGCTTTACGTATAATTCATGCTCCCGCACCCGAGCTAGGACCTTATGCAAGTGCTCTAGGTGTTCTTTCATGGTTTGGATGTAAACTACAATGTCATCCAAATAGACCATCATGAATTCGTCAATGTACTCTCGGAAGACCTGGTTCATCAAGGTGCAAAATGTGGCTGGAGCATTAGTCAAGCCGAACGGCATAACCAAGAAGTCAAGTGACCCATATCTTGTCACATAGGTCATCTTGTGTTCATCACCCTCAACAATTTGAACTTGCCAATACCCTGTCTTCGGATCAATTCTCATGAACATCGTCGCACCCCTTATCTATCGAACAAGTCTTCCATGAGTGGAATAGGATACTTGTTCTTCATAGTTATTTTTATTAGAGCTTGACAATCCACACAGATTTGTAGACTACCATCATGTTTCTTTTGGTATAGCACAGGGGACCCATATGGGGACTTGGAGGGTACAATGATCCATGTGTCTAGAATCTCCGTCAACTGTCTCCGAAGCTTGGTGAGTTCGGGCTGTGAAATTTTATAAGGTGCCCGGGCAGGTGGCTTCGCACCCGGCACCAACTCTTCTCATGGTGCACAGTGCACCGAGGCAGGAGTCGCTTTGGCATCTCCTATGGTATAACATCTTCAAACTCCAGTAGTAGCTCTTTTATGGGTGTAGGAATGGGACCCGATGAGCGTTCTTCATATTCAATGCATAAAGCAGCCAGGAACGTAGGTTCATGTCTTTTGACTCCCTTCTTCAATAGCAAGGCCGAGATTTTCTCAGCGGCTATCTTCATGGGCATGAACTGGATAATGCAAGACTTGGACCCGTTTGCTCCCATCATCAGAAGCATGTCTGCATATGGTATGGTCATGGTGTTAGTTTGCCTCAAGAATTCCAGCCCAACTATCAACTCGAAGTCATCTGTGATCACCACGCACAGGTTTAATTTTCCTTCATAAGGACCCATCTTCATTGGTACTTCTTTGGCTATTCCACCCATAGGCTGAGTAGGTGAGTTGATATCCTTGACATGAGCTCTGCCATTTCCTATAACTATACCAAGATGCTCCACCTGAGTTGAGGACAAGTAGTTATGGGTAGCACTCGTATCTATCATCGCACGAATGGGTTTTCTATTCACCTTCAGTTCAACGAACATCAAGGTACTCTCTTGTTTAAGAGGAGTCCTCTAATTCATCGTTTTATTCCCTTTCTTGGTGATTGGGCAGGGTCCTTCTTCTTACGGATACCATCACTGGTTCCCGCTAATGCATCAGAAATAGAACCAACAATTAAATTGAAGGCACCTACTGGCTCGCTCTGCTCCGCATCATCTACTTCGTCATCCATCCCATCATCAAAGTTGATGAGCGTTAATTTGTGTCATTAATTATTCCAGTGTGGCCTGCCGCAATGACGACATCCTGAAGGGGGCTTTCTCCCCCGATCATTGTTGTTTGAGGCAACACTGTTGCTACTTGAGGAAGGAGTCTTAGATTTGGTGGAACTCCGGTCTCCCCACTTCTGTTAGGGCCACCATTGTTTGACTGGCCTCCTTTGTACCCCGCTCGCACAGGAGGTTGATGCATATCCTTTCGAGTTTCCACTTGATAGTCCCCAAGTCATTCTGCTGCTTGGATCACCTTGGGTAGGGTATCTACCCTTTGTATTTGCAACTTCATGCGGCCATAAGGTTTCGACCCTTCCAGGATTGTGAAGAGCTTGTCCTTGTCCCCCATGCCACCGATGTTCAGCATGAACACGGAGAATACTCGCACATAATCCCGCACTGATTTTGTCTGGCAGAGCTCCCGTAATTTTCTCCTTATATTGTACTCAACATTTTCGGGGAAGAACTGTTGGCGTATGTCTGCTTTCAGTTCTGCCTTCAGTTCCAGAGCATCTTCACTGGCCCTGATGGCTTCGTACATCACTGGCCACCAGATTTTAGCATCACCTTGAGGATATATGGCAGCAGTTACTACCTTCTTGGCTTCTTCTAGGCCTCCCACAGCATCGAAGTACTACTCGATGTCGAAGATGAAATTTTTCTCTTCTTTAGCATTCTGAGCTCCACTGTATGGCTTTGGCTCAGGAATTTCAACTTTTGTGATGCAGGGGCGAGGTTCGTAGCACCCCTGATTTCGGTTTCCACATCCTCGAAGAAAGCCCTGTAGAGCCGCATTGACAACATTGAGCTGGCATGTCAAGTATCCTAAAGTTTGCGCATCGCAGTCACCCTGTCTGCCACTTGTGCCCAGTAGGCTAAATCCTCGGCACGCTCCTGTTGGAGGCCCTCGAATTTACCAAAATATTTGGCTGCCTTAGTGGCTGCCGTTTGCCGGTCTCCTTCAGAGTCGTGACTGATGTTCTCTATGTAAATGTTGGCCTGGAGCATTCTGCGATCCAGGTCGTCCAACCTTTGCACTAGGCTAGTTTATAGTTCAGGCACCGTATTTACGATGGGTTATAATACGTCAATCGTCTTTTCAAGGGCTGCAATCCGGTCCCCATGATTCACCATGGTCAGAAATAGTTGTAATGGCAGTGCGTTCCCTCATCCGATGATGAGATTAGGCTCTAATGCCAACTCGTACATGGCGCCTTCCTGAGATTCCTTGGAAGGGTGACGTAAGGCTAAGAAACTGATGTCAGTGCATTTGTTGTCCGCCAACTGAGGTCCCCTCCGTACGCTAGACGAGATTGTCAGTGCCGTATGGGAAAACCAATGTCAAGAAAAATTGAGAGAACAATAGTGAGAACTGAAAGAAAGCTTGATTGCATTAATGAAAGCTATTACAAAAGAAGGCTACGCTGCGTCGAAGGGGAGAGACACCAGTACAAATAATTGCTCGCTAGAAAGTTTTTGATTGCTTGGTACCCCCTAATAATGTTTAAAAAAAATAAACCAAAGTTACAAGACTTGACCTAAATAAGCTGGAGAATCATAATGGAAATATATGGAATAAAACTACTCTATATTTATAATGAAAAAGACTTAGTTTTCTACAAGGTAGAAACAAATCCGTTGTCAGCAATTTTTTCTCACAATATGCACGCGGCGTTGTTGGTAGCTGCCTGCGACTGGGCGCTGGCGAGGGATATCGGTGGGGCGATAGAGGCACATGCACGCTTGTCACTTGGAGTGGCCAAGACCACGGGGCCGTCCGTGGCGCTATGCATTGGGAGACTTTCCAAGACGCCACGGGGCGCATCCAAGGGGTCATGGGGCATGGCTAGAAAGCCGCCCATGACATTCTACCCCACACGCTGAGGGCGCATTGTGCAATTTATCGAAGGGCCGAGGGGAAGCCAAGAATCATGGTAAGCCTTATTCCTTCCTTTTATGATTTGATCATTATTATGACATTCTTCTGAGCTTACTCGATTTCCATTTTTTGCAGGTCTCATAAATAATGCGACTATGAGGCCCCCGTCAGGTGATAAGGAAACCTCACTCTCCATCTCAAAACCAGCAAAGGAGAGAAAAAGGAAAAGGACCTCGACCTCCAATGGGCAAGAGCCTAAAAAGAGAGCGGCTCGTAAGCCTAAGAATAATATAATCGCCCTGTCCGTGGATTCAGTTCAACTCCTAAGGGAGATGGAGGAAGAAGAAGAAGAAGAAGAAAAAGAGGATGATTCTAGTCTGGTGGCTCGAGCACGAGTTAATAGCGAGGGTCAAAAGGACACTGGACCGGTAAAAGCTGGAAATATTCTGCCCCGATCTGATGGGGTCCAAGAGGGGAATTTAGTTGAAGTCCCCAAGCCGACTGGAGTCGAAGGTGCCTCACCTCGGGGTGAGAAGGCAGAGAAAGTGGTTGTGGAGGCCAGGCTCGAGGCTCATCGATATACAGAGAACACTGCGAGGGACCTACTTGGGGAAATAGAAATCGGAGATTCCCCATCGTTCCCTTCGTTTTCTGAGGAAATGATTTGGGATGCTCGAGCCGTAAAGATTTCTCATGTAGAAGGAATCCACGGAGAGGAGGACCCTTTTCGTGGTTATTCCACTGGGCTTGATGATACTGCTAGCCTGAGCGACTTAGAGGTACCGAGGAAGAGCTCGGGTGAAACTTCCTCGAGTTTCAGACTAACCAACTAGTTTCTGACCCCTAGTGTCAATCCCGGGTGCAAACGAACAATCATCATCTCGATCCTAGAGGATACACGAGTTCTTGCTGCCACCGTAGGGGTGGCTAGTTATCTTCAAAGTCAGGTCATGGAGGAAGACCAAGCTCTGATGTACGAGGTGAGAGCACCATGTCTTTTTAATGAGGTCTAAAAGGCTTTGAATCGGGTAAGCCCCAACACCCTTTGTCAATATTAGTTTCCATGCTTGTATTTTTCTCCTCTTGCCTAATTCTATTTCTTCTATTTGTGTAGGCCTCAGTGCTTCATCATGAAGCTTTCTTTAGGTCTCTAGGGGAACTAAGCCTATATAAGGCCGAAATTCAAGGGCTCAATGAGCAGAAAAACACCCTCAAGCTTCTCAGCGAGCAAAAAGAAGAGTAAGCAAAGGGATTTCGAGCTGAGCTAGCTGCGGCTCAGAGAGAACAAAGTGACCTAGTCGAGCAGGTAATAGGAATTATAGAAGTTTATAACATTTGTTGGGACGTGACGGCTAACAGTTCAATCCCACAGGTCCAGGAGAAGTTCGAGATAATCGAGCAACTTCGTGAAGAAGTGGATGCGGAGAGCATAACATGGAAGAAAAACATGGACCATCTTGCCTTAGAGAAGGAAGTTGCTTGATCTCAACTATCCTCACCTGAAAGACAACTCCAAGGCATGAAAGATAAGAAATTGGCGCAAGCCAAGAAAATTGAAGAGTTCCAGACTTGGTTGGGTTCAACAACCTCAGATCGAGAGAAGCTGGTCACAGAACTTGCAATGGAAAATTTGATGCCGATACTGAGGCAATTGTGGCCGTCTACCGATCCGATGCCAAAGCCGCTCAAGCTCGAGCGAATGAAGTTGCCGATGTTGCTCAGTTTCGAGCACATTAGGTTTCTGAGCATGCAAAGTGCCAGTCTCGAGTGAGTGCTTGCCCGAACTCGAGGTGAGGTAACCCTTAGGGTTTTTCTAGAGTGAGGACGGTGTCTCAAACCAAAAGCTAAAGTGTCCCTAAGGCTTTTTGTGCTATGTCGATATGGCCTTTGTAAAAAAGAAATGTATATGAATTTTTCCCCTTTTTCGGCTTGGAAAAGTTTTTCATAATTTGTACGTGTAAGATTTGTAATGCCTTAGCATGAAATAAGGAATAGTTCGAGAGTTCGGACAATTTTGTACTCATTAGAGTTTCCAAAGCTTAATATATTCGAAGCCTTTTATTATTTTTTGAGGGTAGACTTTTTAACCAATTTATGAAAAATTCGAAGGCCTATTTTATTACGGAATTCGGACGTCTCCGAACCGTGTTAATTTGGATGTGAAATGGGACAAAACCGGTCTAAGGGAAAAAGAGTACAACGCGTGCTTTCAGACCTAAAAGACTTTGTGTTGAAGAATCCATCAGTGTTCTTGATCGAACACTTGCAATGGTCAGTTTAAATATAATGAAAAATGGAAAGGATATACCTTAGTAGTAGTATCATTTTAGGAGTGATATGTTCCAGTTGTTCGGTAGTTGTTCGCCTTTCATTGTGCCAAGCTTGTAGGATCCTTTCAGATGATTTCGAGGACCTGATACAGTCCCTCCCAGTTTTGGCCCAGTTTTCCTTCATTCATATTTTGGGTGTTGAGGATGACTTTTCTTAGCACGAAGTCCCTGATGTTAAAATGTCGAAGGTTGGCTCTTCGATTGTAGTACCTTTCGATCCGCTATTTTTGTGTGGCTAATTGAACAATTACAGGCTCGTATTCATGGCCTTGTGATTCGATTCCTCTGTTGCATATCGAAACATCAGGCTATGCTCTCCAAACTCGATCAGGATAAGAGCTTCGGCACCATACACTAACGAGAACGACATTGCTCCTGTACTAGACTTCGATGTTGTGCGTTATGCCTAAAGAACCTCGGGCAGTATCTCTCTCCATTTTCCTTTGGCGTTGGACAACCTCTTCTTATGATTTTGAATAATGGTTTTGTTGGTCAATGAGACTTGTCCGTTCCCGTTGGGATGATAAGGTGTGGATAAAATTCTCTTGATCTTGTGATCCTCGAGAAATTTAGTTACTTTGCTACCGATGAATTGCTTTCCATTATCATATACGATCTCGGCAAGCATCCCGAATCTACATATAATGTGGTCTCAAATGAAGTATATGACTTCTTTTTCTCTGACTTTCTCAAAATCTTGTGCTTCAACCCATCTTAGAAAAATAATCTTCCATAAATAAAACAAACTGAGCTTTACCTGGGGAAAATGGAATAGGGACGACAATGTCTATTCCCCATTTCATGAATGGACATGGGGATAAGACGGAATGGAGTTGCTCTCCTGGCTGATGAATCATTGACATGTGCCTTTAACATTTGTTGCATTTTCGAAGAACTCCTTTCAATGTTTTTCTATGTCGATCCAGTAATAACCTGCTTTGATTGCTTTGTGGACCAATGACTGAGCACCAGAAGGATTTCCACCGGTACCTTCATATTGCTAGTGGACCATCGAACGTCCTTCTACACAGGTTCTATCCTCGGATAAAGTAAACCATTTTGCCTTTGTATGTAGAGCTATCGATTCCTTCGGATCTGATAGAAGTTTTCCGTTCTTTAAGTACTCCATGTACTTGTTTCTCCAGTCCCAGGTCAGACTAGTGGAGTTTATTTTGGCATGGCCTTCTTTGTTCACCGATCTCATGAGTTGTACGACAGTCCCTGAGTTGAGTTCGCCATCTCCGACCGATGACCCTAAATTTGCAATAGCATCGGCCTCGATGTTTTGTTCTCGAGGTACATGTTGTAACATTCACTCTTTAAATTGGTGTAAATTTACCTGTAGCTTATCTAAGTATCTCTAGATTCGGTCTTCTCATACACCAAAGTCATGTTGGCTTGGTTTACCACGAGGAAGGAATCACATTTGGCCTCGATGACCTCTTCTCCCAAACTTTTAGCCAACTCGAGACATGCAATCATGGCCTCACACTCGGCCTCATTTTTAATTAACTTCGAAGTCCTGATAGATTGCATAATTATATTACCCGTGGGGGGTTTCAGAATGATACCCAGCCCGAACCCCTTCGCATTCAAAGCACTGTCCATGAAGAGGGTCCACAACCCCGATGATGTACCCGGTTTTAATAATAGTTCTCTTTCGACCTCGGGTACGAGGGTTGGCGTGAAGTCGGCCATGATGTCTGCCAAGATTTGAGAATTGAGGCTGTTCGGGATCGATACTGGATATCGTATCCACTGATATTGACGGCCCATTTGGAGAATCGACCCAAAAGTTCGGGTTTGTTAAAAATATTGCAAAGGGGATAGGTAGTTACAACACATATTGGATGATATTGGAAATACAGTTTTAATTTCCTAGAGGCGCTTATTAAAGTAAGCGCTAATTTTTCTAAGTGCGGATATCTGGTTTTGGCCTCACCTAAGGTTCGACTAATGTAGTAAACAGGGAATTGCGTACCTTGTTCTTTTCGAAGTAGCAACCCACTTAGTGCTATTTCCGAGAGTGCCAAGTAAAGTAGAGTTGCTCATCCGCTTTCAGGGTATGAAGTAGTGACGGGCTTGATAAGTATCATTTTAGTTCCTCCAACGCCTGTTGGCACTCCGATGTCCATGTAAAGCTTCTCTTCTTCTTGAGCAGTATGAAGAATCGGTGATTCCTATCCGAGGATCTCGAGACGAATCTCCATATAGAAGCTATGCACCTCCTTAGACTTTGTACGGACTTGAAATTATCTACAACTGTGATACCGTCGATAACCTTAATTTTATTGGGGTTAATCTCGATCCCCCGATTAGATACCATGAAGCCAAGGAACTTGCCCGAGCTGACCCCGAATGCATAATTTTCTATGTTGAGCTTCATATTGTACTTTCTCAGTATATCGAAAGTCTGCTGCAAATATTTCAAATGGTACTCTGCTCGCAGAAACTTAACTAACATGTCATCAATATAAACTTCCATTGATTTTCCTATTTGTTCTTCGGACATTTGATTTACTAGGCGTTGATAAGTTGCACCAGCATTTTTTAGTCCGAACGACATTACATTATAACAATAGGTGCCATATTTAGTGATAAACGAAGTCTTTTCCTGGTCCTCCGAATTCATCGGTATTTGGTTGTACACGAAGTACGCATCGGGAAAACTGAGAATCTCGTGGCCAGCTGTGGAATCGATCATACGATCGATATTCGGCAAAGGAAAAGAATCCTTAGAGCTTGCTATGTTCAAGTGTTTATAGTCTACGCACATTCTAAGTTTATTTCCCTTCTTATGGACTACCACTACGTTTTCTAACCATTCGGGATATTTTACTTCTCCAATGGAACCTTTTTTGAGAAGTTTGGTTACCTCGTCATTGATGAGTGCATGCTTAACCTCGGATTGGGGCCTTCTTTTTTGTTTTCCTTGACGGAACATCAAGTCCAAGCTTAATCGATAGGTAGTGATGTCCAGTGGGATTCCTGTCATATCGAGGTGGGACCAAGAAAAACAATCAATGTTATCTAAAAGGAATTGAATGAATTTTTTGTTGAGCTCACGAGTTAATTATATTCCTAGTTATACCTTATGTTTGGGCAGGTACTCGACCAATACGATTTTTTCTAGATCTTCGACCGTTGATGGAGGCGAAGTCATTAGGAATTTAAAAAGAGCGGGGGATCCAATACTCTTCCTTGTCTGTCCTATGCTCCTATGATCGGGTCGAGGCTGGTACCTGTGGTTGGTAATTAGCCTCTTATTTTCCGTTTGAATATGATTCCTTTGTTGATGAGAGAGCCGATACCGTTATCACTTCGTGGACTGCAAACATCTCTTTGGCAGCAAGTTTCTCTCCATACACCATTTTGACTCCTTTCAGTGTCGGGAATTTTAGAACTTGGTGAAGGGTCGAGGGTACTGCCCTCATAATATGGATCCAAGGTCTTCCAAGCAGGGCTTTGTACCTCATATCACCCTTGATCACATGGAACTTTGTTTCTTGGAAGGTCCCGGCCACATTCACTGGCAAGAGAATTTTACATTTGGTGGTTTCACTTGCCATGTTGAAACTATTAAGAACCTGGGCCGCAGACAAAATTTGATCCTGAAGGCCGAGCTGGTCTACAACCCTTGATCGGATGATGTTGGCCTAGCTACCTGGATCAATCAAAACACGTTTAACTTGAATTTTATTCATGAGAACATATATTACCAGTATGTCATTATGGTGTTGTGAGATCCCCTATGCATACTCGTCATTGAAAGACAAGGTCCCTTCCGGTACACAGTCCCAAGTTCTCTTTTCCCTCGTGATCGACACCTTGGTGTGCTTGAATACTGGTCCCTATGGAATGTCGACCCCGCCGGAAATTATGTGAATCACGTGTTGTGGTTCTTCCTATTCATTCTTCCTGTTTGAATCCCTGTCTCTGAAGTGGCTTTAGCTCGGTCACTAAAGAATTCTCGAAGATGACCCCCTCGTTAAACAAGCGGGCTACATCATCCCTTAGTTGTCTGCAGTCCTCTATTCTATGACCGTGAGTACCATGGTATTGTCATGCCTCAACCTTGGGAGGCGTGGCTGGCATCCGATGCGGCACTAGCCCAAGCGAAGCGCTCTGAAACTCATTCCTTCCTTTTGTAACTACCATGGTCCAACATGGCCACAACTCGTAATGTACAACTATAAGTGTGAAACACTGTATCAATAAACTATCATTCTTAAAACATAAATACATATGGACCGGCAAGGCCTCTGACATATTGTACAAAATGAACCTTTGTCTACAAAGCCTCTAAGATTATTTGACATCAAATGGGACAGGATACCGGCCCACTCATAAGTCTGTAGAAAACTTCTGACACGATGACTCATAGACTCGGCTGCACTCCAAATGAGGTGGAGTCTTACTGATCCTTCACTGAAAGATAATCTCGTCTACTATGAAGGATCGTTAAACTGATTATCTATACCTGCAGGCATGAATGAAGCATCCCCGACAAAAGAACGTCAGTACAAATAATGTACTGAGTATGTAAGGCATGTAAATTAGTACATAAAGGACATGAACGAAACATGGAGTAAAGGACTCAACCTGTAAGTCTGGATAGCTCTGTAAATCATGAAATATTTATAATGTCATGCATATGCATATAAATGTCATGTAATGCATCGGTCTGTACGTACATAACATCATCAAGCCTCTAAGGGCATCCCATCATATCATCTCGGCCACTTTGGGAAAATCATCAATATTACCAGCTGAACAGGTGGTGGTACGCATATAACGCTGTAACCTTTTCCCATATCCCGTATACATATATATACGTGTATATAACGCCATCTGGTCATAAGTCAATGTGCATGTATAAATAAGTTGAAATGCATATGAAATACGTTAATAAAATCTCTTGGTACGTCATAAGATCATTATGCCTCTAATTAATATCATGAAATAAACTTTACCAACTTACGTATTTTGAGACTCACGAACAGATGATAGAATAATATGACACACGGGAAACTAAGAACATAAGCATCTCTAGTATTTCTATGAGTAGAGTCATTTATGAAAGTTGTACATTTGCTCTTTTTGTTCGTGTCGTATAGATCATGCAAAAAAGAAAGAAGGGATAGCCTTAACATACATGGAGTAGGGAAAATCCGTATAATGTTCTTGGAAAAGATTGCACCATACTCCTTTAGACCCGCAAAATTTTACGTTGCTATGATTCTTAAAAATTCTCGTTGGAAACTTGTAGGAAAGTTTATTGCAAGAATTCTCGTTGTTTAGTGAAGTGTTTAGAATCATAACTTTGTTTGAAATTAACAATGGCAACGGTCTGTTCTCTTAATGGAACTTTTTTTGAAATTGAGAATGGCAACGTTCTGTTCTCTTAATGGAACATTGTTTCAAAATCATTTCCTAAGTCCTAATTGTAGTAAATGACTCATATTCTGATTGATGATATACCAATATAAGAATGAAGTGTCCCTTACTTTGCTACTTGGTTGCCACCTATCAAATGACTAAAGACTCATTTGCTTTAGATTGTGGCCAACTGCCATGTTTTTGGAGGGTGAAAATTATTAATTTTTATCCTCTTATTAGTTAATTAGGTTATGTCCCGTTATTCAATAATTAACCAATTACCCGCATAATTAAGAATTGTCTTCAATTACTTAAAATTCTACTTATTTTTAATACACTTTATACATCCTACTATTATGTTCATGTGGTACCATATAAAATAAATACATACACCATTATTTCATTAAAACATCTATGTAAAAAGTACATATTTTTTCTCAACTCATTATTTTCCTA
Organism: Nicotiana knightiana; assembly: GCA_005239525.1. Taxonomy (NCBI): domain Eukaryota; kingdom Viridiplantae; phylum Streptophyta; class Magnoliopsida; order Solanales; family Solanaceae; genus Nicotiana; species Nicotiana knightiana. The sequence continues at coordinate 77,383 of ML382802.1, read as the reverse complement.
ATCTCATAAAAAGATCACAAATTTTTGTACGCTTAATTTTAAAATGGTAAAAGGTAACCTTTTTTTCATGTGAGAAAATAATTTCTATTTTTACAATAATAAAAAATTTCATAAACTTTCTCATATTATATGTATAATTAACCATATTCGAAAATATTAATAATGGTAACTATCCAAAATTATACTTATAAAATTTTTACTAAAATATTTCACTTAAAGGAAAATACCACACTAACATAATATTTAAGGATTAGAGGTACCAAAATGGCTGTAACGACCCGGCCGTTGTTCCGTGAGATTAGCCCATTTCCCCCATTTCTGCTTTATCATATATTGCTTAGCCTGTTTATGTTGTGTTGGGACGAATGGTTTGGGTTCGGAGTGGTCGTGGTGAGAACAAAGGCACTTAGCCTCTTAAAGTAACCTAATAGTTGAAAAGTCAAACTGATAGTTGACTTATTGGTAAACGACCTCGGAATGTGGATTTTATGGCTCGGATAGCTTCGTTAGGTTATTGGGACTTAGGAGTGTGTTTGAAAGGAACTTTTGATGTTCGGTGTAGAATTAGGCTTGAATTGACAAAAGTTAGTTTTCGGCGATTTTCGGTCAGCATTGGAAAATAGGCTATAGGGGTCTGAATGGAATTCCGATAGTTGGAGGAGGTTAATAATGTTATTTTGGATATGTGTGCAAAGTTTGAGGTCAATCGGACGTGTTTTGGTTGGTTTCAGCATCGTTGGAAAAATTTAGAAGTTTCAAAGTTCATAGGCTTGAATTTGATGTAATTTTGGTGTTTTCATGTTGTTTTTGGTGTTTCGAAGGCTTGACTAAGTTGAATGATTTTATGGGGTGTGTTGGTCGGATTGGTTGAGGTCCTGGGGGCTTCGGGTGAATTTCGGTTGCTCAAACATGCACTTTTTGGCCTTAAGAAGTCTGTTGTTTTCTGGTGTTTTAGCAGCAGTGATTTCTTCACTGCGATCGCGTGGATTCATCCTCGATTGCGTAGATTAAAAGAGTGGGGCAGGAATTTTTGTTCTATGCTATCGCGTAGGTTGTTCAGGTAAGGCAGTGCGATCGCGTGGGTGTTGGTTGCAATCGCGTAGGGGTTCTGAGGCGCGTGTGTGGGGTGGAGAGTTGTTCTATGCCATCGCATGTATTGGTATGTGATCGCATTGAGTTGGCTAGCCTGTGTATCGCGATCGCGTATCTAGAGTCGCGATTGCACTGAAGAGATTTTAAGTGCTGGGCAGAATGTTTTAAAGCCCATTGTTGCGAAATTTCTCATCATTTTCCTCCATTGTCAAGCGGGTTGAGAGCTAATTGAGAGGGTTTGAAGAAGAAATCAAAGGGGCTCTCTTGGATGTAAGGTTTCCAAATTCATAGCTCGTTTCTATATCATTTTCTAAGTGATTAAACCGGAAATTGTTGAAATTAAACCCAAATTTGGGGAAGAAGGATGCATGGATTTGGAATTTCCTTTTCAGGATTTGAGTGGCAATTGTGATCCAATTTTAGTGTTCTTGGCATTTATAGAATCGTGGGAGGACGAGGATTCTAGTGAGGTAAATCTTATCGAATTTCGAGACATGGGCCTGGGGCTCGGGTTTGGCCGAATTTCGAGAATTGTGTTAAAATTTGTATCCTTCGATTAGGTTTTGTTCCGTTAGCGTATATTGATGATGTTAATCTGGTTTTGGTTAGATTTAGAGCATTTGCGAGCCAATTCGAGGGAAAGCGCATTGCGGAGTAACTTTTGGGCTGTTTTGAGGTAAGTAACGATTGTAACTCTAACCTGAAGGTATGACACCCCGTTATTGATATTGTGTTGATCAATAAGGTGACGCACACGCTAGGTGACGAGCGTGGGGCGTGCACCGATAGGGATTGTGACTTGGTCCGTCCCGTAGCGACTGTTAAGCCGCATATTCGATTTCAAACTTTACGACATCCTGTTTTTTAAAAGTTTGTACTTGTTATGGGCTGTGAGCCATGTTTGGGGCATTGTGCCAACCTGTTTAGACCCTCAGGGACACTTTTACTCTATCCTACGACTATCCTGTTAGTAAATTGTGAACTGATTCATTGTTTCCTACTTGTTGTTATTTTCACTCTTAACACACTACTTTGAAAACTCTAAAATGTATTTTGGGCGAAGTCCCGTAAGTTGAGATAGATTTCTCAAGTGGCTTGTGATGGTGACTAAGTCAGGTCGAGAGCCGAGTATGTAAGGATAGTTATGGGACGGGCTGCACGCTGCAGCAATATATGTGTTATATATTATATGTGGGTCGGGTTGCACGCCGCGGAAATGTAGAATATATAAATACGGGTCGGGCTACAGGCCACATCAGATACAACGCTTGGGCTGAAGGAGCCCTTCCAGGAGTCTATACACCCCAGTGAGCATAGTCGACTATTATATGGATCGGGCCGCACACCGCAGCAATATATGTGATATATATATGGATCGGGCTGCGCGCCGCAGCAGTATAAATATATATATATATATATATATATATAAATGTAGTGGAGCGGGCTGCCCGTCGCAGCAGTTGCGTGTGTTCATGGTACTTACTAGGTACTAGTGTTAAGTGAGAGCATAAGATACTCATAGTGGACTCAGGAGTGACTGAGAGGCTTTCCCGAGAGGCTATATTGTGAGTGATATTGTGCCCGAGAGGGTTCATTGGGAGTGATACTGCACCCGAGGGGCTTATATTTTATGAAAATATTGTTTTTCCACTCTTCTTTACACTGAGCCTCTGATAATAAATGTTGGATAAAAGTTTTCCTACATTATTTTTAAATGGAAACCGGAGTTTTGTGAAATATTCGAAATTATAGATTTCTCACTTGATTTATTCATTTCCACTGTTACTCATTATATGGATTTACATGATTTAAATGCTGGTCACTACACTCATGTTTTTAGTTACATTGATTACTTACTGAGTTGGCGTCCTCACGTTACTCCCTGCACCTCTGTGTGCAGATCCACGTACCGGACGATCTCGCTAGTTGATTTTTGGACGAGCTTGGAGTTGTTCGAGGATTGAGGTAGCTGCTCTGCATCCCCAGCTCACCTCCTTTCCTTCCCTCAGATTATAGTTTTTTTTTTGTCTTTTGTACCTCAGATTGTTGTTGTAGCAAGTCACTGTTGTACATTGTATTTTCAGTCTTAGATGCTGATGACAGTAGACTCCAGATTTTTGGCGAAGTTTGTATTTGTTTTATCTCTTTCTGATATTCTTAAAAATATGCTAAATTTTTGGGAAATTAGGGGTTATATTTGATAATCTGAAATGGTTGGAAAGTCTATTTCCACGATAGGTTCCATCACGACCGGCTTAGGATTGGGGCCGTGACAAGTTAGTATCAGAGCCTAGACTACATAGGACTCAACGGTCATGAGCAGGTTTAGTAGAGTCTTGCGGATCGGTACAGAGACGTCTGTACTTATCTTCGAGAGACTATAGAACTCTTAGGAACAATCTCATTTTTTTATTGAATTATGTTGTGCGATTTGAATGATTTTGGAAATCTAAACTTATTTTGTTTAATTCTCTCACAGATGGTAAGGACTCGCACTACTGATTAGGTTGATCAGCCACCAGCTAGACTAGTGAGAGGTCGAGAGCACGGTCGAGGCCGTGGTAGAGGTAGGGGCCAGCTCGTGCGGCATCCAGTGCAGTATCAGTTGATCCCCCTACTACTCAGGATCATGTTCCCACCACAGATACTCCAGTGGGATAGGCTTAGGCACCGACAGTGTCTATTGTTATTCCAGGTACTCAGGAGACCTTGACTCAGATATTGACGGTGTGTACCACCCTTGCTCAGGCAGTTGTCGCTACTTCTCAGGCTGGGGGAGGCAGTCAAACAACAGTTGCCCGGACATCTGAGCAGGCTACTCAAGGCCAGCAGGCACCGGGGGCGGTTCCAGCCCATCCGGTTGCTCCAGTTCAGGACTTCGTGGTCCCAGCTATTCCAGATGATGAGCAGCATAAGCTGGAGAGGTTTAGTAAACTACAACCTCCGACATTAAGTGGTGCCGAGGGCGCGGATGCCCAGGACTTTCTAGATAAGTGCTAGAGGATGTTGCGTACTGCCGGGATTTTGGAGAGCAGTGGGGTCTCATTTGCTACATTTCAGTTTTCTGGTGCTACTTTCACTTGCTGGGAGTCTTTTGAGAGGCGTAGGCCTGTTGGTTCAGCACCCCTCACCTGGCAGCAGTTCTCCACTATCTTTTTGGAGAAGTATGTACCCCAGTTACACAGGGAGGAGCAACGCAGGCTTTTTGAGCAGCTGTGTCAGGGAGAGCTATCAGTGGCGCAGTACGAGATGCGGTTTTCGGAGTTGGCTTGTTATGCGACCGAGTTGGTTCCTACTGATAGGGAGAGGATTAGGAGGTTTATAGGTGGCCTTACTTATTAGCTCTTCCTTTTCATGACTCGGGAGAGAGTGTTAGATGCTACATTCGAGCAGGTTGTTGATATTGCTCAAGATATTGAGTCGGTTCGCCGCCAGGAGTGGGTAGAGAGGGAGGTCAAGAGGCCTTGTAGATTGGGGGGTTCTAGTGGTGCTACTTCCAGGGGGCAGTTTCAGCATGGCAGGGGCCATTCTTGAGGCCTCCTCAGCCAGGCTGCCCAACCTATAGTGGTGCACCGTCGGGGCATGGTCCCTGTAGTTTTCAACCGGGCCATTCTTTATTCGGTGCCCTTCTAGCCCAGAGTGCAGCTCGAGCACCATCAGTTCAGGGGTCTTCTATGCATGGTTCTCTTAGTGGACATTCTGGTGCCAGGGGTTCATTTCAGTCCCAGTCTCCAGCTCCAGGGATGTGTTATGAGTATGGAGAGTTCGGGCATATGACGAGGAAGTGTCGTCATCTTCTTGGAGGCCTATCTCAGCTGAGGAGCCAGCCTTCTACTTCAGCCCCGGTTACTTCACCACCCACCCAGGCAGCCAGGGGTGGTAGTCAGTCAGCTTGAGCCGCCCTAGAAGGGGAGGTCGAGCAGGTGGAGGTCCGGCCCGTATGTATGCCTTTCCAGCCAGGCCAAATGTTATGGCCTCCGATGCTGTGATCGCAGGTATTGTCTCAGTCTGTTGCTGATATGCTTTTGCTTTATTTGACCTTGCTTCTACATATTCCTATGTTTCTTCATATTTTTCCCATTTTCTAGATATGCCCCGTGTGGCTTTAGTTACATCTATTTATGTGTCGACTCCGGCGGGCGATACTGTTGCTGTGGACCGTTTGTATTGGTCGTGTGTGATATCTATTGGGGGTTTGGAGACCCGAGTGGACCTACTCTTACTCAGCATGCTCGATTTTAATGTGATATTGGGCATGGATTGGTTATCTCTGTGTCATGATTTTCTTGATTGTCACGCTAAGAGCGTGACCTTAGCTATGCCAAGATGTTCGAGGCTTAAGTGGAGAGGTTCTTCTGATTATGTTCCCAGCAGGGTCATTTCTAACCTGAAGGATCAGTGTATGGTTGAGAAGGGGTGTTTATCGTATTTGGCTTTTGTGAGGGATGTCAGTAGTGAAAGTCCCGCAATTGATTCGGTTCCTATGGTAACTTTCCGGACGTGTTTCCTGCAGACCTACCAGGCATGCCACCTGACAGGGACATTGATTTTGGTATTGACCTGGTGCCAGGCACTCACCCTATTTCTATTCCACCTTATTGTATGGAACCAGTAGAGCTAAAGGAATTAAAGGATCAGCTTCAGGAACTCCTATATAAGAGGTTCATTCGGCCTAGTGTGTCACCTTGGGGTGCATCGGTGTTTTTTGTAAAGAAGAATGATGGTTCTATGTGTATGTGTATTGGCTATAGGCAGCTGAACAGAGTTACGGTGAAGAACCGGTATCCCTTGCCTCGTATAGATGACTTGTTTGATCAGTTGCAGGGTGCCAGATTATTTTCTAAGATTGACTTGTGTTTCGGCTATCATTAGTTGAGGATTCGGGGGCCAGACATCCTGAAGACTTCTTTCAGGACTAGATATGGTCAGTATGATTTTCTGGTTATGTCATTCGGGCTGACCAATGCCCCACAGCCTTTATGTACTTGATGCACAGTGTATTGCGACCTTATCTGGATTCTCTCGTCATCGTGTTCATTGATGATATCTTGGTGTATTCCCGATCTTGGGAGGATCATGAGGAGCATTTGAGAGTTGAGCTTCTGACCTTGAGAGAGAAGATATTGTACACAAATTTTTTGAAGTGTGAGTTTTGGCTTAATTCGGTATCATTCTTGGGGCACGTGGTGTCCAGTGAGGGTATTCAGGTTGATCTGAAGAAGGTAGAGGCGGTGCATAGTTGGCCTAGACCGTCATCAGCTACTGAGATTCGTAGTTTCCTTGGTTTGGCAGGGTACTACCGCCGTTTCGTACAAGGATTTTCATCTATTGCAGCACCTATGACCAAACTGACCCAGAAAGGTGCTCAGTTCTGATGGACTGAGGAATGTGAGGGGAGCTTTCGAAAGCTCAAGTCAGCTTTGACTACAACTCCGGTATTGATTTTGCCTACTGGTTCAGGTTCTTATACAGTTTCCTGTGATGCCTCGTGAGTTGGCCTTGGAGCGTTTTTGATGTAGGATGGTAGGGTGATTGGATACGCGTCCAGACAGTTGAATGTGCACGATCTTGAGCTAGCAGCTATTGTTCACGCCTTGAAGGTTTGGCGTCATTATTCGTATGGAGTGCATTGTGAGATTTTCACTAATCACTGTAGTTTACAGCATCTGCTTAAGCAAAAATATCGGAATTTGCATCAGAGGAGGTGGTTGGAGCTTCTCAAGGATTATCACCTCACTATCTTATATCATCCGGGGAAGGCTAATGTAATGGCCGATGCCCTGAGTCGTAAAGCGGAGAGTTTCAGGAGTTTAGCCTACCTTCTGCAAGGCTTTAGCAGGTCAGTTGGTGAGATTGGATCTATCAGAGCCTCCGCGAGTATTGGCTTTTGTAGCCTCTAAGTCTTCTCTTTATGATCAGGTTAGAGCACACCAGTATGATGATCAACCTCTGCTTGTTCTTCAGGACAGGGTCCATCTCGGTGATTCCAGGGATGTGGTTATTGGTGATGATGGGGTCATAGGGATGCAGGGCCGGATTTACGTGCCCAATGTGGATGGGCTTCGAGATTTGATTCTAGCTCAGGCCCATAGTTCGCGGTATTCCATCCATCCGGGTGCCGTGAAGATGTATAAGGATCTGAGACAGCATTATTGGTGGAGGCAGATGAAGAGAGATATTGTTGAGTTTGTGGCTCGGTGCCTCAACTTTCAGCAGGTCAAGTATAAGCACCAGAGGCCAGGTGGGCTACTTCAGAGATTTGATATTCCGAAGTGGAAGTGGGAGCGGAACACCATGGACTTTGTAGTTGGGCTCCCACGAACATCGAGGAGGTTTCATGCTATATGGGTTATAGTGGATCGGCTGACCAAGTCTGCACACTTCATTTCTATTGGTACTACTTATTCTTCGGAGCGGTTAGTTGAGATTTATATCAGGGAGATTGTCCGATTGCATGGGATTCCAGTTTCTATAATTTTTGACAGAGGTACTCAGTTCACATTTCAGTTTTAGAGAGCCGTACAGAGAGAGTTGGGTACTCAAGTTGAGTTGAGCACTGCGTTTCATCCTCAAACATACGGGCAAATGGAGCGTACGATTCAGATTTTGGAGGGTATGTTGCGTGCATGTGTCAATTATTTTGGGGGTTCATGGGACCAGTTTTTGCCACTCGCGGAGTTTGCATATAATAATAGTTATCATTCGAGTATCCAGATGGCTCCGTATGAGGCTTTATATGGTAGGAGGTGCAGATCTCCGGTTGGTTGGTTTGAGCCGGACGAGGCTAGGCTATTGGGCATAGACTTGGTCCAGGATGCATTGGGTAAGGTGAAATTGATTCAGGAGCGGCTTCGCACGACGCAGTCTAGGCAGAAGAGTTATGCGGACCGGAAGGTCCGAGATCTGTCTTTCATGGTTGGGGATAAGGTGTTTCTAAAGGTTTCACCCATGAAGGGTGTTATGAGAATTGGGAAGAGGTGAAAGTTGAGTCCCCAGTTGGTTGGGCCTTTTGAGGTGCTTCATAGGGTTGGGAAGGTGGCTTATAGACTTGCCTTTCCTCCCAGCTTGTCGAGTGTTCATCCGGTGTTCCATGTTTCGATGCTCCGTAAGTATGTTGGTGACCCGTCTCACGTTTTGGACTTCAGCACGGTTCAGCTCGAGGGTGATATGTCATATGAGGTAGAGCCAGTGGTTATTTTGGGTCGTCAGGTCAGAAATCTAATGTATAAGGATATAGCTTCAGTGAAAGCTCAGTGGAGAGGGCAGTCGGTAGGGGATGCCACCTGGGAGACCCAGCGGGAGATGCGGGACAGCTATCCTCACTTATTCGAGACTCCAAGTGTGATTCTAGACCCGTTCGAGGATGAACGTTTATTTAAGAGGGGGAGGATGTAACGACCCGGCCGGCCGTTCCGTGAGATTAGCCCCATTTCCCCAATTTCTGCTTTATCATGTATTGCTTAGCCTGTTTATGTTGTTTTGGGTCAAATGGTTTGGGTTTGGAGTGGTCGTGGTGAGAAAAGAGCGACTTAGCCTCTTAAAGTAGCCTAATAGTTGAAAAGTCAAACTAAGAGTTGACTTATTAGTCAACGACCTCGGAATGCGGATTTTATGGCTCAGATAGCTTCGTTAGGTGATTTAGGACTTATGAGTGTGTTCGAAATGAAGTTTTGATGTCCAGTGAAGAATTAGGCTTGAATTGGCGAAAATTAGTTTTTGGCGATTTCTGGTCGGCAGTGGAAAATAGGCTATAGGGGTGTGCAAAATTTCAGGTCAATCGGACATGTTTTGGTTGGCTTCGACATCGTTGGGAAAATTTAGAAGTTTCAAAGTTCATAGGCTTGAATTTGATGTAATTTTGGTGTTTTCGTGTTGTTTTTGGTGTTTCGAAGGCTCGACTAAGTTTAAATGATGTTATGGGGTGTGTTGGTGGGATATGTTGACGTCCCGGGGGCCTCGAGTGTATTTCTGATGCTCAAACGGGCACGTTTTGGCCTTAAGAAGTCTATTTTTATCTGGTGTTTTAGAAGCAGTGATTTCTTCACTGCGATCGCGTGGATTCATCCGCGATTGCGTAGAGTAAAAGAGTGTGGCAGGAATTTTTCTTCTAAGCGATCGCGTGGTTAGGATTGCGATCGCATAGGTTTGTCAAGTAAGGCAGTGCGATCGCGTGGGTGTTGGTGCGTTCCTGTAGATGTTTTGAGGCTCGTGTGTGGGGTGGAGAGTTGCTCTATGAGATCGTGTGTATTGGTATGCGATTGCATTGAGTTGGCTAGTCTGTATATCGCGATCACGTGGCTAGAGTCGCAATCGCGCTGAAGGGATTTTAAGTGTTGGGCAGAATGTTTTAAAGCCCATTGTTGGGAAATTTCTCATTATTTTCCTCTATTGTCAAGAGGGTTGAGAGCTAATTGAGAGGCTTTGAAGAAGAAATCAAACTTCATAGCTCGTTTCTATATCGCTTTCTAAGTGATTAAACCGGAAATTGTTGAAGTTAAACCCAAATTTGGGGAAGAAGGGTGCATGGAATTTGGAATTTCCTTTTGAGGATTTGAGTGGGAAATTGTTGTCCAATTTTAGTGTTCTTGGTATGTATAGAATCGTGGGAGGACGTGGGCCCGGGGCTCGGATTTGGCCGATTTCGAGAATTGTGTTAAAATTTGTATCCTTCCATTGGGTTTTGTTCCGTTAGCATATATTGATGATGATAATCTGGTTTTGGTTAGATTTGGAGCATTTGGGAGCCAATTCGAGGGGCAAGCGCATCATGAAGTAGCTTTTGGGTTGTTTTGAGGTAAGTAACGATTGTAACTCTAAACGTGAGGGTATGACACCCCGTTATTGATATTTTGTTGATAAATGAGGTGATGCACATGCTAGGTGACGAGCGTGGGGGCGTGCACCGATAGGTATTGTGACTTGGTCCATCTCGTAGTGACTGTTAAGCTGCGTATTCGATTTGAAACCTTACGACATCCTGTCTTTTAGAAGTTTGTACTTGTTATGGGATGTGAGCCATGTTTGGGGCCTTGTGCTGACCTGGTTAGACCCTCAGGGGCAATTCTACACTATTCTACCACTATCCTGTTAGTAAATTGTGAACTCAGTCATTGTTTCCTACTTGTTGTTATTTTCACTGTTATCACACTGCTTTGAAAACTCTGAAAAGTATTTTGGGCAGAGTCCCGTAAGTTGAGATAAATTGCCCAAGTTGCTTGTAAGGGTGACTGAGTCAGGACGAGAGCCGAGTATGTAAGGATAGTTATGGGACAGGCTGCACGCCGCAGCAATATATGTGTTATATATTATATGTGGATCGGGTTGCACGCCGCGAAAATATAGATTATATATATACGGGTCGGGTTGCACACTGCAGCAATATATGTTATATATGGATCGGTCTGCACGCTGCAGCAATATACATATTGGATCGGGCTGCACGCCGCAGCAGATATAGTGCTTGGGCTGAAGCCCCTCCAGGAGTCTGTACACCCCGAACGAGTGTAGTCGACTATTATATGGATCGGGCTGCACGCCGCAGCAATATATGTTATATAAATGGATCGGGCTACGCGCCGAAGCAGTATAAATATATATATATATATAAAAATGTGGTGGAGCGGGCTGCCCATCGCAACAGTTGCGTGTGTTCATTGTACTTACTGAGTGTGAGTGTTAAGTGAGAGCATGATATACTGATAGTGGAGTCACGAGTGATTGAGAGGCTTTCCCGAGAGGCTTTATTGTGAGTGATATTATGCCCGATAAGCTTCATTGTGAGTGATATTGCGCCCGAGGGGCTTATATTTTATGAAAATGCTATTTTTCCACTCTTCTTTACACTGAGCCTCTGCTAATAAATGTTGGATAAAAGTTTTCCTACGAGATTTTTAAATGGAAACCGTAGTCTTATGAAATATTCGGAATTGTAGATTTCTAACTTGATTTATTCATTTCCACTATTATTCTTTATATGGATTTACATGATTTAAATACTCGTCACTACACTCAAGTTTGTAGTTACATTGATTACTTAATGAGTTGGCATACTCACGTTACTCCATGCACCTCTGTGTGCAGATCCAGGTACAGACCATCTTGCTAGTTGATTTCAGGACGAGCTTGGAGTTGTTTGAGGAATGAGGTAGCTGCTCAGCGTCCCCAGCTCACCTCCTTTCCTTCCCTTATATTATAGTTTCTTTTTTTCTTTTGTACCTAAAACTGTTGTTGTAGCAAGTCACTGTTGTACATTTATATTCAGTCTTAGATGCTCATGACAGTTGACTCCAGATTTTTGTGGAAGTGAGTATTTGTTTTATCTCTTTCTGATATTCTTAAAAATCTACTAAATTTTGGGGAAATTAGGGGTTATATATTGATAATCTGAAATGGTTGGCTAGCCTAGTTCCATGATAGGTGCCATCACTGCCGGCTTAGGCTTGGGGTTGTGACAATGGCATTTTAAAAATTTATACTTATACCCTTTTAACTTTGCATAAATGATAATAGGTTACTTACTATTGCTAACTTGGTGTTCATATTTTCGTTCCCTTAACTTTTAAAACTGACAAACACATATCAACACCTAGTGGTAAATATAAAAGTAAACAAAAACTTCCTCTACTCTTAAGTCACTAATCATATTCTCTAAGTAAAAGGCATGCTTTAAATTCCATCCCACAAAGTGTATTGATGCAACTATAATTTTGACAACATAAACATTTGAAATGATGCACAATCCGTAGGAATGAATGTCCTATGCGGAGATTTTAACATCTTCACCACCTTCCTATTTTTATCTCGCATTACTTTGGTTAGAATAGGATGGATATTACATGAAAGCATCTCTTCACAAACTAAATGATGACGATATAATGTGTTAAGAAGAAATATGAGAGAATGAGACCATGAAAAGTTGATAATGCTATATCAATCCAATCTCATTGTCTCTTTTTCTGTGGTTTGTGGACATTAATCTACCTTGGCATCACTACATCTACGGATGTCACTGAATGGTGGAAAGAAAGAACACAAAGAAGCAAGATTTTATTGTAGTGAATACTTATAGGGTCTCATAATAATAATGTCTTAAACCCTCTATAACCTCCTAATAGACATAATCCCTTCGAAATCATGTGGATTTACTACGGCACATCCTAATGCTAAGGTACGGAATGTAACATCCTTCCCCCTATTAGAAACATTTGTCCTCGAATGTTTATTCTTAGAGATTTACAGAATTTTTGCTAGGGTCTCCTCTGTAACTTCAACTAAACGCCAAACTATATCTGAAGTCTTGACTATTCACAACCTTTTGTACTTGAGTATCTCGTATCTTCTTCACTTTTACCTTACTAACCTTTCAATATCGCATCATATCTTTTGTTTCTTTTATAACTTCCCTTCCACATTATGCCTTAAAGTTCTACTGTAATATCTGCACCTCTGTTGCATACAAAATCTGGCGAAAGCTTCATACCGACTTCTTACGACTCAGCTTTATGGCACGATCTGAAAACAAAAGAAGGGTAACATTTCTTAAATGCTCTATAGCCTCACAATTATAAATGTGGCGCGCATCAAACCCATAAGTGAGACTCTACTAGGCGCGGCTTTGTAGACTTCCTAGGACACGACTCGCTCTGATACCACTTTGTCACGCCCCAATCTTGGGAGGCGTGGCTGGCACCCGGTGCTGCAATGGCTCGAGCGAACCACTATGAAACTCATTCATTCCTTTTGTAACTATCATGGGCCAACATGGCAACAATTCGTAATGTACAACTATAAGTGGGCAACACTATATCAATAAACTATCGTTTTTAAAACATGAATACATATGGGCCGGCAAGGCCTCTGCCCTACTGTACAAAATGAACCTTTGTCTACAAAGCCTCTAAGATTATTGTTTTCAAATGGGATAGGGTACCGTTCTACCCATAAGTCTGTCAAAAACTTCTGAAACGATGACTCATAGACTCGGTTGCACTCCGATTGAGGTGGACTCTTACCGATCCTTCGCTGAAAGCAAATCTTGTCTACTATGAAGGCTCGTCAAATTGATTATCTATACCTTCAAGCATGAATGCAACGTCCCCAACAAAAGGACTTCAGTACGAATAATGTACTGAGTATGTAAGGCCTGTAAATTAGTATATAAAGGACATGAAAGAATCATGGAGTAAAGGACTCAACCTGTAAGTCTGGATAGCTCTGTAAATCATGAAATATTTGTAATGTCATGCATATGCATATAAATGTCATGTAATGCATAGTTTTGTACGTACATAACATCATCAAGCCTCTAAGGGCATCCCATCATATCATCTTTGCCACTGTGGGCAAATCATCAATGTATACTAGCTGAACAGGTCCCATACACACACACACACACACACATATATATGTATATATATATATACACATATATAACTCCATCAGTGTAACGACCCGACCGGTCGTTTTGATCTCTAGCGCGTCGTTAAGCAGTTTAAGGTCATGAGCACTTTAGAAGAATTTCATAAATTTGGGTTATAAGGCATTTCAGTGTTAAATATGTCCGTTTGGTATTCTGAGTCTGGGAATAGCTTCGTATGGTGATTCTGGAGTTGGGAGCGCGATCAAAAGTGAATTCGGATGTCCGTATGTCATTTTGAAGTCATTTGGCTAAAGATAGAAATTTGAAAGTTTTTGAGAAGTTTGACCGAGAGTTTGACTTCTTGATATCGGGGTCGGATTCCAATTCGGAAAGTTAGAGCAGGTCTGTAATGTCGAATATGACTTGTGTGCAAAATTTGGGGTCAATTGGACAAGATTTGATAGGTTTCGGAATCAGATGTACAAATTTAAAATTTCAAAGTTCATAAAGCTTGAATTGGAGTGCAATTCACGATTTCGACGTTGTTTGATGTTATTTGAGGCATCGAGCGAGTTCCTATCATGTTTTGGGACATGTTGGTATAATTTGTTAAGCTCCCGAGGGCCTCGGGTAGATTTTGGAAGGCTAACGGAATGGATATCGGGCTAAAATAGCTGCTGAAATTTCTGCTGCAAATCTGTTTTGGACAGCAACTGATGCATCAAAGAGCTAACTTTTGAAGTATACATGTCACAATATATAAGGAATCGGAAAATTTGCAAAACATAAAAGAGTTCTTTGGAAGTATATATGTCACAATATATAAGGAATCGGAAAATTTGCAAAACATAAAAGTTGTAGCCTTTGCATTCTAGTTTCCAGAAAGTTAAACCATACATGATTTGGACATTTTATCAGAAAGTTATGATCGATTGAAGATGGCTGGTAGACCAGTTTTGACAGAATTTACTGATGCATAGAGCCGACTTTGGAAGATCATATCTCGGAATATATAATGAGTTATATGGCTTACAACCTATCAAATTAAATATCTTCAAGTCTAGTTTCTATATCGTCAAACCGTTTGTCATTTGGATATTTCTACAAGGAGTTATGGGCTTCTTAACAGAAGGTGTACATCAAGGGAAAATTGTAATAGGATGTACAACCTGCACAGCGCAACGTACAACTCGATGAAGACTGGGCAGATTGTTTTAAACACGAGTTTTGGCCCATTTATTTCATTTGGTTTGGACGATTTTGGAGAGCTCAAGGAGGGATTTTCACCAAGCAACACTATATAAGTGATTTCTTCCTATTTTTGAGTTAAATATGTGATCTTACATGGATTTAGACATGAAAAATTAGTATAAATTTGATATTTTTGGGGAAGACCTAGAAATTTGTATTTTTGGATTTTACCATGAATTTGAGCGTGAAAATTAGAGCAAATTGTATATTTGAGTTAGTAAAGCATGGGTAGAATTTATCTTCGAGAAATTTCGGAATCCGGGCACGTGGGCCTTAGGGCATTTTTGTCAGTTTCTTAAGCGGAGATGGGAATTTATATAATTTGAATTGTTAACAAATATTAGAGTATAATTTCATTGGTTTGTCATTATTTGGATAGTTTTGGGGCGTTGTGCATCCATTGGATCCGTCGAAAGGGCTTGGAAGCCGGTTATGGAATTTCAGAGCGAGGTAAGTCTCCTTTCTAACTTTGTGAGGGGGAATTGTCCCCATAGGTGAACTAATTAAATACCTGATATTATTTTCGGGGGTTACGTACGCACGAGGTGACGGGAGTCCGTGCGTAGCTACTATTATGCCATGTCTGGGTAGTCTAGGATCCACTAGCATGCTTTACTTGTTGTACTTGTGACCTTGTCACTAAAATATCATGTGATGCTTTCAATTAGTATCTAAATCTCTGAGAAGGATAGAGTTTACTTTTCTTAATCACCTAGAAGGATAATTGATTCTTCCTTGTATAATTGTGTTTCAGATAAATCTATAGAGTTTGGAACCCTATCGAAATTGGCAAGTAAATCTCCAGAAAGGTTTTAAATACTATTCTCCAGAAAGAAGAATTTTATCACTTCATTGAACAACAAATTTTCCTGATAAAAATATGGTTTATTGGTGTGAATATGTGTAACTTTGGGTGTCTAAGTCGCATGTATGATTTGCAAGCAGGATGACCATGTATTTATGTATATTTATATGGGGACCCGATTCGCATGTATGATTTGCGAGCAGGGTATCCCTACTATTGTGTTAATCGCGTTGCATGTTCGATTCGCGAGCGGGGCAAATAGATGCATCTATGGTTCGGGTCGTTCGACCCTCGACAGTGCACATTTTATTATTGTTGGTCCATGCTGTTCGACCCTCGGAATTTTATTGCACATGATAATTACTGCGTATTTCCTGTAATTATTACTTTTTACTGGCCTATGAAGTTATAAAATTTCCAACTGAAATTACGAAGATTTAATGTGTTAAATGTGAAAGAAGTTGATATTTATTATCCCTAATTATTATTAAATTTGCCTATGATACTCATGCTTAGCACCTCACTTGATTATACTAAACTGACTTATAGCAAGTGTCAAATTCGAACTCTCGTCACTACCTCTCTGAGGTTAGGCGGGATACTTACTGAGTACACGTTGTTTTTGTACTCATACCACACTTGATGTGCATTTTTATTGCACAGATACTTTCATAGCGATGTGGCTCGTTTGGAGACTTAGGCGAGTTGCATCATCCGGAGGCGATCCGCAGCTGACAGAGTCTCCCTCATATTGTATTTGTTTTCATTTTAAATTACTCGTCCAATTTTGTATTTCGGACAAGCTTTGTAGTATTTGTGAAATTCTTAGAATTTGCTCATGCACTTGTGACACTGGGTTCTGGGGTGTGTTTGGGGTGTATTTTATAAAAATGGAATATTAAACTGTCGTATTTACTTAGCGGATCTTATTAAGTTATTATGTAATAAAGTGAAAGGTAATGATTTCAAAAATGCTAAAACATGAAATTTAACTTAACCATTGAATGATTGGCTTGCCTGACAGTGGTGTCTGGCGCCATCACGACCTTATGGATTTTGGGTCGTGACAACTTGGTATCAGAGCCCTAGATTCCCTTAGGTTTCACGAGTCATGAGCAAGTCTAGTAGAGTCTTGCGGATCGGTACATAGACGTCTGTACTTATCTTCGAGAAGCTACAGGGATGTTAGGAGTACTTCCCTTTTTGATTCCTCATTGTGCGATTCGATTCCTTTAAGGCTTATGCCTATGTTTCTTCCTACTCAATCTTACGCATCGCGAAGTGCTTGCTATGAATCAGGAATTTGAGGAATTAAAATGGTGCTACAGACAGGGTGCATGATGTTTTCCATGCATAATTTGTTGGGGCTATTGTTGTTGCCCTGCAGAAGGATAATACGTTGTTTCAGCTCAGTAGTTGTGTTTCTGAGAGCCTTGAGGCTATGCTCAGGTAGTGACGATGTTTTCGATTGGTTATTGCGTGGAGTTGATATGATGGTATAATGTTTGCCCATATGTCGGGGTAATGAATTACCTTAAGGGAGGTCTTCTCAGAGCGTAATTTTGAGATTTCAGTATTTTAGTTCTGGTGGAGGAAGGGCAATTGGACTATGAATGTTCAAGTCTGGGGGATAAAGTGATAAGACTTGGTGTTATCAAGCGAGTATTCACCGGTGATGTGATATCGTCGTCTTTGATCGAATAGAATGTGTTAAGTTCGCCGGTACTATGGTTCTTCAGTTGCATTGGGTCATAATATTGTGAAGTGGTATTGAAGAAGCGGTTGTCATAGACCATGGTGTGCGGTGGTTCAAGTATTGAATGAGTATTTCTAATGAAGGCAGCTCGAGAAAGATGATCTTCGGGGAGTCAACGTTATGGTGATCTGCTGGTTTAGGTGTTGCAAAGAATGATATTGAATTGAAGCCGCAATTGAGAAGCATACGATGAAGGAAGACATGTGAGAAGTGTCAGGGGCGGCTAAATATCTAAAATTCCAAGCATGAGAGATGAAAGTCGGGTAGTTTCTTAAATGAATGAGTTTAACTAAAGTGGGAGAGTGGCAGTGTAGCATATGAGTTCAGTGATAAGATAACTGTCTATCTTGTGGAGAAGTTTGGAGTGGTTGCGGATTTTCGTGGATGCTGATTGGGTCCGCGAGCTTAAATTGAAATGTGGTTATTTCGACGAAGGTTGGATAAAATAGAGAGAAGTCGCTAGGGATGAAGAAGGATGCAATATGGCGGTGAATCTGAAGATATTGTAGCGCATTTAATAGATGTCCGTGAGGAGTGGACGGACTGGTAGAGTCGGTGAATGAGAACGGGCTTAGGACGAGGTATTGATGTTGTAAAGAGTGTGTAGTATAGCGTTGTTGGAAGGTGTCAGTTGATGATTTCCACAGGTGGGTTATCTCTTGTGAGTAGATTAGGTGTTGTGTGGTTGGCAAGTGTCTAGGAGGGATTCTAGTGGCTATCCGGTAGGAGGCCGAATATGTGAATGATACTAAAGAATTTAAGTATGCATGGGATGCTAATAGGAGGACTTGGAATAAATTGACAGATTGGTTGAGAAAGATCATGTCAGTAAAAGAGAGAGGATTTCGGTGGGGTCCAAAATGATGCAAGGAGTAGCTTCAGGCTAAGTGGGAGAGTCCCACCGTATGTGATGGGGTTGCAGGAATAACATTTCATGGGGTTGCGGATTACCGGCATATTGGCGAGTTATTTTAGCTAAGGGGAAAGGAGTAAAAATGGTAATTGTGCATGGGATTTGATTAATATTTTCAAAAGTTAGCCCTATTGGACCAGGGTTAGGTTTTGGGAGTGTTCTATGTTATTTTCAGCGTGCAAGATAGTATTGGAGGAGTGAGAGAAATAAAATCCGGGTTGTAGAAAGATTATTAAGAGGATATGAGGCGTGTTGTGGGATTTAGGCAGCATGATCTCGTGAATCAAGGTCACTCGGGATGAGTGAGGGTTGAGTTTCTATGAGTTGAAGGAAGTTACTATTATTCCTGAGGCAATTGAAGATGATTTAAAAAAGATAGAGTGGTTATCCATGGTTGAAATGGCGCACTTACGGCAATGATCAGTTCCTTCAGTGTGATTACGTTATACGTGTAGTTTGTGCAAGTACGTGCGAGGCTTGTCGGCTGCCATAATGGATTTTATTTGGAAGCATTCAAGTATTATGGCCTGTTAGGTGTAGGCGGATCCGGGAAGGATTATGGTGGTATAGACTACTCCTTGAGGATTTGCCTGTTTTGTGATTTTGATAATTTACACGTGGTTGTTATGGTTCCCTTGAATTGAGGTAAGTAAAAGGTTTCTATGTGATGAAGTGTTTCCCCTATTAGCAGTTCAAGAGTTATGATGGAAATCCTGTGTCGTTCCATACCGGCATGTTAGGTGAAGTAGTCAGTGTGGAGCTGGAAGTAAGGATCGGGGTTTCGGTTCGGTGTTGACAAGGATGTCATAAGCTCGGGTGAGCAAGGGGAAAAGGGATATGAATGTTTAAGGTAAGCTGATGATGACTTCAGCGTCATCTGAGATTGGTGTTTGGTGAAAGAGGATTTGTATCCTGGTTATGGGTTCTCGATTTGGTTTACATCGTTAGCATGGTCGGTGGTATGGATATACAGACTTGTTACCTTGTGTGAAGGTCGTGGGAGCGTGACCACAGGAAGATTGTATAAGTGTGACATGTAGTCACCTGATTGATTGAAGATTTAGACCAAGTATAAGGAAGTGCAATATTGCTTATTTGAGAATTTATGCCTAGAAGGCGTTCGGTTCAGTTGGTTGTGGATTATGGGGTGTTTGTCCCGGCTATGATGGTTGTTCTTGCGTGTTATGAGAGGAAGTGGGTTATCATGGACCCAGGTAAAGCTATTAGCCTAGTGCAGTGTGAGCGGAATCAGCTTGAAGTGTGTGAATGGGTTTAAATAGGATTATGGGCTTCATGTAAGGGAGATGTGTTCATTTCAGTATAGCGCTCCTCCAGGAGGGGTGCTGGAATATCAGGTGATTGTTCCGTCTTCGTCAAATTCATGTAATATTATGATTGTTCCATGTGAGTTGTGAAACGGCTTGATAATTTCTTATGTGTTGAGATGGCGCTAGTGGCGATGTTATGTGAGCAGGATAGCTCTTGAGATCCAGAGTATATATATATATATATATATATATATATATATCCTCAGTTGTGCTAAAGTTTTGGTAGCATATGGCTTTATCAGTCTCCCCAGGATGGTATTATGCACTTAGCGTGCTTGTGACCAGTATTCAGTATTTTTGTGGTAATGAGAAACTTAGCTCGGTGTGTATATCCTTATGTAAATTTCATATGTGGATTGGGTGGCACGCCGCCACGAGTATGTTATTTGGATTGGGTTGCACGCCGCAACAGTGTGATGATGAGTAAGGTTCCTATATTTATTTTTCTTGTGTTTGACTTTCTATTTTCCGAGAAGAGTTCATGTTAGTTGCATGAGTTGAGTAGTCCCTTCGTGAGTCATTTCTTTATGTATCATGTTCGAGTTGTGGCCAATTGGCGCATTGTGGCATCGTGTGAGATTGTTGGTCATGTCTGGGATGATTTTTGTCTGAACAATTAATATTGGGTGAGACGAGATTATTGGATCAGGGATCAGTGCGATAAGGTTATGCAGAATATATTAAAGGACAATTACCCTTATTTGGGTCGTAATGAGATGAGGATCTAAGTCAAGAGGAGAGACTCAATATTTGGTTAACTCTGCAGTTGGTTAGGAATTTCTACACATCTCCTGCGTTGTGGTGGTATCGTCAGCATTATAGCAGGATGTATGTATGTATTTATAAGGTGAATTGGGAGCATCAGATTCATAGAATTTTGGCTATTAAGGTTCAGGGAATGTCATGGTGGCTACATTATGAATTATGCGGTGCATGGTGCTGATTAAGCAAAGGTACGCAGTCGTGTTCTGGTACCTCGTGTGGTAGTTGGTACAGTGTTCATATATTAGAAACAGGTCTGGCAAATAATTTCAAGTGTTGCAACTGGGTTCTGAGCTTATTGTATGGATAAAAGAGGGATATCTTCAGATTTAATCAAGCGAATGTGTTCAACTAGGTTGTGGTACCACGGGCAGGTGCACGGGGAGTTAAACAGTGATTTCAGATAACTACATAGTAGTTCTTGGCACGTTCGAGGATGAACATATGTTTAAGTGGGAGAGAATGTAACGACCTGACCGGTCATTTTGAGCTCTAGCGCGTCGTTTACCAGTTTGAGGTCATGAGCAGCTTTATTTAAAGTATTATGACTTGTAGGTGTGGTCGGAACTGAATTTCAGGAAGTTTGGAGTCAATTTAGGAAGAAAATTCTCAATTCGGAAGCCTTAAGTCGGAAGAATCAACAAAGATTGGAATTTTGAGTAAACGATCTCTGAATCAGGATTTGAAGGTTCTAGCAGGTTCGTATGATGATTTCGGACTTGGGCGTATGTCTGGATCGGGCTTTAGATAACCCGGGAGCGTTTCGGCACATATTATGGAAGATAGCATTTTAGAAGAATTTCATAAATTTGGGTTGTAAGACATTTCAGTGTTATAGATGTCTGTTTGGGATTCAGAGTCTTGGAATACTTTCGTATGGTGATTTTGGAGTTGGAAGCGCGATCGGAAGTGAATTCGGATGTCCATAGGTCATTTTGAAGTCATTTGGCTAAAGATAGAAATTTGAAGGTTTTTGAGAAGTTTGACCGAGAGTTTGACTTTTTGATATCGGGGTAGGATTCTAATTCAGAAAGTTGAGAGGTCTGTAATGTCGAATATGACTTGTGTGCAAAATTTGGGGTCAATCGAACGTGATTTGATAGGTTTCGGCATCAGATGTAGAAGTTTGAAATTTCAATGTTCAGAAAGGCTGAATTAGAGTGTGATTCATGATTTCGACGTTGTTTGATCTGATTTGAGGCCTCGAGCGAGTTCGTATAATGTTTTGGTACATGTTGGTATAATTGGTTAAGCTCCCAAGGGCCTCGGGTGGATTTCGGAAGGCTAACGGAATGGATTTCGGGCCAAAATAGCTGCTGAAATTTCTGCTGCAAATCTATTTTGGACAGCAACTGATGCATCGAAGAGCTAACTTTGGAAGCGTATATATCAAAACCTATTGAAAATTTGTGAAACGTAAATGTTGTAGCCCTTGCATTCTAGTTTTCAGAAAGTTAAACCATTCATGATTGGACATTTTATCAACAAGTTATGATCGATTGAAAATGGCTGGTGGAGCAGTTTCGACAGAATTTACTGATGCATGGAGCCGAATTTGGAAGCTCATATCTCGGAATATATAAAGAATTATATGGTATAGATCCTATCAAATTAAAGATCTTCGAGTCTAGTTTCTAAATCTTCAAACCGTTTGTCATTTCGATATTTCTACAAGTAGTTATGGGCGTTTTAACAGAAGATGTACATCAAGGAAAAATTATAATAGGATGTACAACCTGCACATCGCAAGGTACAACTCGATGAAGTCTGCGCAGATTGTTTTAAACACGAGTTTTGCCCCGTGTCTTTCATTTAGTTTGGACGATTTTGGAGACCTCAAGGAGGAATTTTGACCAAGCAACACTAGGTAAGTGATTTCTTCCTATTTTTGAGTTAATATGTGATCTTACATGGATTTAGACATAAAAAATTAGTATAAATTTGAGATTTTTGGGGAAGACGTAGAAATTTGTATTTTTGGATTTTACCATAAATTTGAGAATGAAAATTAGCACAAATTGTATATTTGAGTTAGTAAAGCTATGGGTAGAATTTATCTTCGAGAAATTTCAAAATCCGGGCACATGGGCCCCAGGGCATTTTGGTCAATTCCTTGAGCAGAGATGGGAATTTATATAATTTGAATTATTAACTAACATTAGAGTATAATTTTATTGGTTTGTCGTTATTTGGATAGTTTTGGGGTGTTGTGCATCTATTGGAGTCGTCGGAAGGGCTTGGAAGACGGTTAAGGAATTTCGAGAGTCCATAAGGAGGAATTGTCCCCATAGGTGAACTAAATAAATACATGTTATTATTTGTGGGGGTTACGTACGCACAAGGTGACGTGAGTCCGTGCGTAGCTACTATTATGCCATGTCTGGGTAGTCTAGGACCCACTAGCATGCTTTACTTGTTGTACTTGTGACCTTATCAGTAAAATTTCATGTGATGCTTTCAATTAGTATCTAAATCTCTGAGAAGGATAGAGTTTACTTTTCTTAATCACCTAGAAGGAGAATTTATTCTTCCTTGGATAATTATGTTTCGGATAAATCTATAGAGTTTGAAACCCTGTCGAAATTGGAAAGTAGATCTCCAGAAAGGTTTTCAATACAATTCTCATGTTTATTAAAAGGAGAATTTTATCACTTCATTGAACAGCAAAATTTCCTAATAAAAATGTGGTTTATTGGTGTGACTACGTCTAACTTTGGGTGCCTGAGTCGCATGTAAGATTCGCGAGCAAGATGACCCTGTATTTATGTATATTTATACGGGGACCCGAGCTGCAGGTATGATTCACGAGCAGGGTAGCCCTAGTATTATATTAACCGCGCCGCATGTTCGATTCGCGAACGGGGCATATAGATGCATATATGGTTGTTGATACCCAATTTTTTCTCAAATTATATTAAAATTTGTATATATACCTCCAAAATCACTCTTTATAATAACTGGTATTTTTCTGAAAAATTTTCATATTTTTATTAAATCCTTTTCCAATTTATTCAGTAGTCTTTTTTATTATTCATAAATGGTATTATAAATAATTTCAAAATATTTCCCAGTCAATATATCTTTTTTTAATCCTATTAGGATTTAATTATTTCATAAATTAGCCAATTTGGCATTATTTGACAATAATTACAATAATTTTGCAACTATAGCATAATTGTACATTTTATACCATTTAAATCAATAATTATTTCATTTTATATTTTGTGTACTCATTAGTTACCTTAATTTCATTTGTCTTGCATCAATTTCATTTTATATGATTACTAGATATTTTTATTTAATTATTTATCTATTTTTAATGGGTGTTTAACAATTAGCCACATATATTTAAATTCTAGCCTAATTCTAACCCAACCCATTAGACTTTAACAACTCAATTCCATACACAGCCCAAATCAATTCCATACTCAGCCCAACCCCGGATCCAGCTGATTCGTTGATCAAATTAGATCAACGGCCCAGATCCCACCTACCATAATTAAACCTATACCTACCCCCTCTCCAACCCCTCATTTCCCAATCTCTCATTCTCTCTCTTGTTCTCTCTAGAACCTTCCCTTGTCTCTCCACCTCCAAAGGAATTTGTTCGTCTTCTCCGACTAGTTCCCTCGCCAGAAACTATGGTCTTTCACTATCTCCTTGTTACTGCTTCCCTACACCGGTCTAATGACACCATAAGGCCCTCAGGCGAACTTGGAGCGGTTCAGCTCCTACCTATGGTCCCTCATTTCATCTTTCGGCCTCCTTCGGCCGTCTGAGTAAGAGCCATGACTTTTCCGGCTAACGCTGGCGATATCTTTAAGATTTTTCTCGTTTTTCAACTCTCTGAAACCCTAACCCCTGGTATTTTCACGATTCCTTTAGATCTGTCTTAG
Organism: Nicotiana knightiana; assembly: GCA_005239525.1. NCBI lineage: Eukaryota > Viridiplantae > Streptophyta > Magnoliopsida > Solanales > Solanaceae > Nicotiana > Nicotiana knightiana. The sequence continues at coordinate 53,222 of ML382802.1, read as the reverse complement.
ATCTGTGTATATCATGAAGCTTTTTACATGTTTTCCTCAAAAATCTTCCTATTCTCTTAGATCTACACTAGATCCGGGTTTATTACGAGTATTATTACATTTTTTCTTAAAGGTTTTCCATTTTTAAACAAGTTTTTCACTTAGGGTTTTTTAGACCTTTTCTTTAAACGATTTCTTGAAGTTTAAGTGATTTTTCTCATATGCTTAAACGTTTTATCACTTTTAATCATGATTTATTTAGTTTTAACACTGTGTTCTAAATGCTGAGCCTGTCTTTTCTTTTGATTTGTATGTGTGTCTTTTTCCCATGAGTAATCCCTGTTTCTTGTGATTGTTGCTTCACTATGCTATTGGGTCTTTGATTCTGCCGCTTCTTGTGTGTTCACCCTGCTTGAATCACTATTGTCTTGAATCCCTGAATAATTATGAGTAGTACTATACTAATTTTTCATACGATATCCTCTGTTGATTCTGCATGTTTCCTTAGAGACATGAGGCCTTCCCTTAATTAGTACCAATTTTGAATCCCTGATTGCTTATGAGATGTTCTTATTGATTTCGAACTTTTTTTTCTTACCTTGTTACATAATTGATTAACTGTTAATTGATTGCTATTTCCTTAAGCGAATTTTCTGAACCTAGCGCCAATTGTATGTTTGAATTAGGAGTGAAACTGTTTCCTTACATGTTACAAGCATAAGAACTTTCCTTAATTATTATCCTTACCTACTAGCCGTTTGAGTTTAACCCCTTCAATGAAGGGATACCTAATTGCCTATTATACTTACATTGTTCTTATATTTCACTAAGCTATATATGGTACTTTCCTTATTTAATATTGACCGTGTGAATCACTTCCTTGATTATAGGGATACTTGTGCTAATTGGGTACTGATTGATATTCAGTCCCACAATCACTGGTTAATTCTGGTTCTTTCCTTATTCTTCACCATGTTTTCAGAACTATATATACTCTATTCATACATTGACAAACACACAAACTAATCTGCTCAAAAAAATCTCTCTCACAATTTAAAAGACTTTCTCCTCTCTCTTCTGTGCTAATTACTACTACTCTAGGTTAGCCGGCTCCAAGCCAAGGCTAACTATTGTGCATTCTCCTACTTTCCTGTTTGTGTTACTGCTTTCTTCACTTCACTGGTATGCCTAAATTTATATTTCAGTCCTCAACCCAACATGTTTCCATTACTGTTGTTATTCAGCATGCTTCCAACTTGCTTACTTATTCTTCAGCATATATCTAGGATCTTGAACTCCCCTTTGCATGTTTAAATTAGGTTGTATTTTTTTATCACCAGCATGTTTCTGTACACTTAGCACATAGTTATTACATGCCTATGACTGGTACATTAGTTTAACCATGACCTTAGGTATTAATCTGACCTAGCGATGGACCCCCTGATCCTCTAGACCCTTGGGAGTTTCTGATTGTATGTCTGTGTGCGTATCTGCCTACTGTATGTATGCCCTTACATGATCTGTATTTGTCCCTAATCCCATTACCTCTGTTTGTGGTTGTTGGGCTATCCTTGGTCCTTGTGTGATGTTAAACTCCCATTTCCTTCTTCAAACTTTTTTCTTACTTAAATCCTTTTAAATAAAAAGCACTATCACATACACCCTTAGAAGTCTAAGTTCATCCCCCTTCGTATGATCACTGCTTTGGGAACCCTTTGAGTACCCTCTGAACTCTGACACACAAGGCTGGCACTTCCACACTGCACATGTTAAATTCTTTGGCTATGTGTGTGTATGAGCACTACCCGGGAGCCCTTGAGGTCCTTAGGGAACTTTGACACATCCGGATTATGAAAAGGCTATGCGATACCATAAGGAAGTGAGGTTTGGAAGATCTGGGCCTAATTGAAGGCTCCCTATAGAAGTAACTTCTTATTTTCCTTTGGTTGTGTAATTCATAATTCCCTGGCCTGTAATAATTTGTAAACAACTCAGGGGATGGATAGTGAAAAGGGAGGGGTAGCTACGCATGAATTAACTATTAAAGGGATAGAAACCATGCTATTTGATTTTATTTCCTATCTGTGCAATAGAGATCATGTTTAGGCCCATATGTTCAAATTCATGCATTAGAAATCATGTTTATTAGGTCTCATACCTACTATTTCAGCATGTTCACGTTCACTTAGAAAATTCCTGCTAATAAATCGTATTTTCTACTGTCATGTTCCACACTGCCATGTATGCTTAGAAATCTTGTCCTAGGCTAAATAACATTAAAATAAGTTATCACTATAGCATCTTCTGAAACCATGATTAATACTGTAATTACTGAGCATTTAGAAATCATGCTTAGGAATCCTGCACACACATCATTCTGCATCTCCATCTGTGTATTAGATATTATGTTATAGGGCCCTAATCACTCAACTAGATTTAGTATAATTACTAATGTATAAAAAGTATAACCACCCCACTCGATTTTCTCTAAAAAAATAACTGGTAATGCTTATGTGTTCTTAACAACCTAGAACAACATGTTTAAGTAATAATTTGCAACAGTTCCTTTAATAATTTTTTTAATATACACTGTCCCCGCCTAGGCAAGCCTTGGATGACTATTTTTTTTCAAAATTGGAAATTTGTCTCTCTTGTGTGTGCTGCTTAACACTAATAGGTATTTCCTTTAATTCAATAGGCAAACTGATTAAGAGCATATTTTTCTTGAGTTGTAAAACAAGTCTGCCTATCTGTTTATCCTTTGAATTCACCTAGATATCATGTCTTAGGATCTTAATTAACAATACTACCCTTATATGTGTTTGAGTCGTGCTAATTATATGCATTATCTGCGGAGGAAAAATCTGAGCCTCCTATATGCTCCTATGTGTTTCCCACTGACTACAGTCCTATATGTTCTTTTTTTGTCGCCAAAGAATTTTTCCCCTTTAAACTTGAGGGTCTGCCTAGTATCCACCTTTTAGGATAGTAGTCATAACCTCTTCCAGGACTGATATGATGGGATGGGTAATAGCACGCAATAGAATCTGTGACCAACACACACTTTAATTACCTTCACGGGGTGGGAATGGTAGAATATGGGTATGATGACCGGTGCGCTAATACCACGTGTAGCTCCTCTTCGAGGAGTGATTACCGGGTATTGCATTGATGTTATCCATATTATTATAAACATAGGACATTTGTATATGATAGTTCGTAATTACCCCTACTATTTTTCTAAACACTTCTATGCTTAAGACTTAAATCCCCTCTTATTTGAGCCTTTACTTGTTATTTGCTATTTGTACAAATTCACGAAACCATTTGGCCGGGAACCACACTTGTGGATCCTGAGGGGTGCCTAACACCTTCCTCTTAGGATAATTTCAAGTCCTTACCCAAATCTCTGGTTAGCAACGTAGTTGTAATTAAACCCCTTAGGTGCCCTAACGCACCGCTAAAATCATTAGGTGGTGGCTCTTAAAAATATGCAAACCCCTTTCCCAAAAGGAAAGAGTTGTCCCAACCAATGTCATAAACCCGATATTCCGCTGAGGTGGTTGAGAAAAGGGTGCGTGATAGCGTGGCGGCTCTGCTGGGGATATCCATGTTTTTACCATTTCAAATTACTTCGTGAATTTATGCCTTTATTTTTAAAACACGTGCACCCTTTTCCCATTCCCTTTGCATGTAGTTAATTGTTTACTTCGAGTATTTATTTCCAAACGTAACTGACATGTCTCTTTGTTTCTTTTTGTAACTGATTTAAATCATTATTACCGTTTTTACCGCTTTCTTTAACGTGCAAATACGTGACAACTTGTTTTAAATACATACTGCATAAATCATGCTCAACATTCATACTCCACTCGTGCCAAACAAAATACTATAACAACGCTTGATGAGTCATTGCGCCATTCCTATATTATCACCCCCTAAATTCGGAAAGACTTATTAGCGGTAAAACTAGTCAATCAGCGGTGCAGTCGACGGTTTCGTGCCTTTCCCCCTTGAGTTTTCCGCTCAAGGGTATCAGTCTAAAACCCCATAGAAACCTTATTCTGTTGAACTATTGCATGCATCATGGTCAACTCTAGTCAAGCTAAAGTGTCAACTGCACGATAGCTTTTAAGATAAGCCTTATCCAAAACTTCACCAGGTTTCCCTAAACCCAAACAGACGCCCTCACGTTCTGTGCATTTATTTGGAGAACTAAATGCTTCCTGCTAATTATTGACATTAAATAGTCGAGTCTGGTGGGGATAAGGGCCTAACATATTTGTTTTGCAGAAAAAAATTAGGCACAAAGTCCCCAGATTGGGTATGGTCTCCAACATCCACCCAAAATTGCTGAGTTGGTAGGAGAATCTACACTCTAACGATAAAGCTATCGTCAGGAAACACTTAGGTAATCCACCCTCTCTTCTGGAAATCCAGCCTAACAAAATGATAGTAGAGGCTGCTACCCTGTTCTGGGATCGTGAAAGATCCGTGTTCTGCTTTGGGAACATCGAAATGGCACCATTGATAGAAGAGATATGAGGGCTGGCTAACCTAGTATGGGAAACTCCGGGGTTGCTGATGCCTGAGAACTGCACAGGAAGAAGTTTACTCAAAATGATGGGTCTGAAAAAGGACGCGGAATTGGTATGTCTGGAGGATTTGTACATTCCTATTGACTACTTGTACAAACGGTATGGCTACAGCAAATCATACCGTACCTACCATGACGAGTTTGCTATCACCTCTTTGGGACACGTCCATCACCGAGTGTTCATATTTATGGTCTTCTTTTTGGGATTGATCATGTTCCCGATGAAGAAAGAAACGATCCATACCAGGCTAGCCATGGTAACTAAGACCATAATGGAAGGGTTAAATGGGAAATATTTCAGCATTGTGCTATGTACCGGGCCTTAGAAAAATATCAACAAGGAGCAAAGCATTTCGAAGTTTGCAATATGTTACTCCAACACTGTCTCGTAAAACATCTCCAAAAGGGTAAATATCAACAGGACATCCACCGCCGAATGTGGGATGACCATATCGCTTTCCATCACTCGAAGAGAATGAACTATATCTCTGACATGTTCGCTCAACCTGAAGATGCTGAAGGATGGTTCGAGCTTTTTGATAACCTTACTGAAGAACAGGTTCAATGGATGTTCGAATGGTTTCCAACGGATGAGTTCATCTTTCGATCACGAGACGCATCATTTTTGGTACTGATTGGTCTAAGGGGGACATACCCTTACGTCCCTCTTCGAGTTATGAGGCAAGCAGGAAGGAAGAAAGTCATCCCTAGTGTCGAGAAGATGAGCCATCTCCGAGCCAACTTTCAAAATAATGGCAGTCCTCACAAGTGCCAAGCTCAGCACCTATGGCACTGCAAGGTTATGCTTGAGAAAGACACCATTGAGCCAGTCAGGTATCACGCTGGTTATACCCCTTTCTATCTGGATTAGTTAGAAGAAGATCTGGGTGGTCAGGGCAAGCCATGGTACGTCTGAGGTCACAGGGTTCTAGATGAAAGGGCTGAAGCACAAGTCAAGTTCAACCAGTTGCGTAAAAGGATCCGGGAAAATGAGGATGATCACCACAAGATACATGACTCCAAGAAAAGACTGATCGAGGAATGGAAGGACATGGCTATTAGTGCCAACAAGAGGTTGGGATATTTGGAATGAGGTATAATCGATTTGGAAGAAAAATTCATCAAAAGATTTGAACATATTCAAAAGGTTGAGGAAGCTACAGGGGGATACCTAGCCACAACTTATCTGCTGTTGGGACTTCGCGAGCGGGGAAAGCTGTTAGAAGAAAGCAGGAATGTCGAATCTGGGGATGGTCCTTCTGGGACCTAGTAGATAGGAATGTCTTCATTTTTCTATCAATGTAATAAGGCCAATGGCCATTTATTTTTTGTCTGTTGTTTCAGTATTTGTCTATTTTATTATCAATAAAATGAGGCATTTAGCATTTCAAGTTCTCCAAATCAATTTGTCGCTAGGTCTACCTTGGCCACAAAGAGGTCCCCAACTTAGGACACACTTTCATTTTCGCATTATGTGTTTAAATACTGCAATACTCTTTTCGTAATCCTCACTTACTTGGTTACCTTTTGTTTTTATTTTTTTTTAATCCCCTCCCTAAAGGTTAGTTCGTGCATTCTGGCATCATCAGCCTATCGCACCAGATCTAAGGGCCCTCTACATACTTCTCCCCCTAGTCCTCCTAAGGGCAAAGAAAAAGGAAAAAGTAAGATGGAAGAGTCCAGCGGCATCAGAAAAGAGAAATGTGATTGAAATGGTAGAGGCCACTGATGGCCGAGGTATTCAGGTCCTGCATGAGAACATGTCGCCACTTGAACAAAAATTGCTGAAGTTTCAGGAAGAACTCGATCAAGTCCGGAATCTGGCCAACTTGTCATTTTCCCTTAATATCCCTGACGTCAACCTTCCAAATGCTCAAAACCCCGCACCTCTACAAAATATCCCAAGACAGCAAAATCATCATGCACCTCACCATCACACCACTCCCCCAAATAACCAAACTCTCCCGACACAGTACAATGCTTGCCACACCTCAAATAATACTCCATTACTCATCCCAGAACCTCAAAACCCCGCGAAAGACCATTTCCACAACTATAACAATCCCATCTATGTGGAAACCATGACCCACTCAACTCCGCCTATCCCACTGCATTTGAGTCTGACGAAAAGGATTTACTTATCAGGAACCTGGCCGAGGAGCTTAGGAAACTGATCAGCCGAGTCCAGGGTGTTGAAGGAACCAAGGGGATTGAAGGGTTAAATTATGAAGACCCTTGTATCCAACTTGATGTCGAACTGCCCGAGGGGTACAAACCTCCAAAGTTTGAAATGTTTGACGGTACTGGTGATCCGAGAGTCCATCTGAGGACCTATTGCTACAAATTGGTTGGCGTGGGAAAGGATGAAAGAATCTGCATGAAGTTGTTCATGAGGAGTTTGAAGGGAGATGCATTGTCTTTGTACATCATCCAAGACCCCAAGAAATGGTCAAACTGGGTAAGCATGGCGTCTGATTTCATGGACAGGTTTAGATTCAACACAGAGAACGCACCAGATGTGTTCTACATTCAAAATTTGAAGAAGAAGCCTACAGAAACCTTTCGTGACTATGCTACTCGCTGGAGGTATGAAGCCACTAAAGTCATACCTGCTATAGAGGAAGAACTGATGAACAAGTTCTTTGTCCAGGCTTAGGACCCGCAATATTATGAACGGTTAATGATGGTTGAGGGCCACAAGTTCTCTGACATCATAAAATTGGGTGAGCGTATTGAAGAAGGTATTAAAAGCGGTATGGTTACAAATTTTGAAGCATTGCAAGCCACTAACAAGGCTCTAGAGTTCGATGGTGTGTTGAAGAAGAGAGATGTGGGAGCCGTAATAGTTGCACAAAGAACCAAGTCTCTGCTCAAGTACCAAACCTATCTGACACCTCCACTCACATATCATCCAACCCCGAATTACCAGGCTCCACCACCAAATTACCAAACTCCACCACCTTCCTACCAAGCTCCACCACCCACATATCATACTGCTTCGCCAAATATCCACAACCCGCTCTTGTCTACCACGCTTATAATTCCTAGCCATCCCATTACAAATCATCCCCTGCATGCCAAAACTTCCCTAGACCTCATCCCAATTTTGATTGCCACCCTCCAAAGCAATACACCGCCATAGCCGAGCCCATTGACCAGCTATATGAAAAACTCAAAGCTACTGGTTATGTTACACCTACCCCCGCTGCCACCCTTGAGAACCCTTCTCAGTGGGTTAACCCAAACAAATCATGTGCATACCAGTCCAGAATGAAGGGACACACCATCGAAGAGTGCCATTCCATGAAGGACAAAATACAAGCTCTCATTGACAACAAGATTACAGTTGCAAAAGACCCCGCTCCAAATGTCCACGACAATCCTCTGCTAGACTATAAGGGTAGAGGTATCCATATGATTGAAATAGAAGATGATTGGGATCCCCAGGGGTCAATCGGGTTGATCGCAGAAGGTGATGACCCAAAGAAATCCCCAGTCACTCTCAAACCGATCATAGTCCAGATTCAGCAATCTGAGGCCGCTGAAGTGAATATGTCTATATCATTTGAGTTTGAGGCAGTGCCACCGGAAAATTCACTAGTGCCAATTGAAGTTGAGTTTGTAACTCCAGCTAATGCACCAACTTCGTTCGAGGTCGCAATCTTTCCATCTCGAACACACATTCCATTTGAAATAAAGATGGCTGCACCAATTTCGGTGGAAATGTCAACCACGCCAACCTTCTATTCAAACGCTATTCCTTGGGACTACACAGCCGAGGCAAGAAGGAAAAACAAGGTCACGTCTGAGGAAGTTGTCGCAGCACATGGTATGACGAGAACCTGTAGGGTCTACACCCCTGAGCATCTGTCCGAGTCAAGCAAGCAGGCCGCCAACCGGCTTCCCCTTATCAAAACGGGTCCTGATGACCTTTGGAGAAAGGTACAGGCTAAGGAGTATTCAGTCATCGACCAGACGAACAAGACACTGGCACAAATATCCATCCTCTCTCTGCTGCAAAATTCTGAAACACACAGAAATGCTTTGTTGAAAGTGTTGAGTGAAGCATATGTGCCAAACAATATCACTAATGGGGAAATGTCCAATATGGTAGGCCAGGTACTGGAGAGTCATAAAATAACTTTTCATGAGGATGAGCTACCACTTGAAGGATTGGGGCACAACAAAGCATTGCACATCACCGTGCAGTGCGAGGATAATTTCATCACAAGAATCTTGATCGATGGAGGTTCCAGCCTTAGCATCTATCTGTTGATAACACTCAAGAAATTGGTTAAAGGTCTACATGAGATAAAGGATGGGGCGATCAGTGTGAAAACCTTCGACGGTTCTCAGAGGTCCACCATGGGGGAGATCAGTCTATGTCTGCAGATGGGACCGACTTGTTTCGAAGTGGATTTCCAGGTGATAGATGTGCCAGCATCCTACAACCTGTTGTTGGGACGATCATGGTTTCATGCTTCTGGGGCCGTAGCATCAACACTACATCAAGCGGTAAAATTTGAGTGGAACCGCCAAGAGGTGATTATTCATGGTGACGGTAGAACATGGCACAACTTTCGGTCTGGGGTATGAGTACACCTGGCAGGAATTCAATGAATAGTCACCACCTTGGCGCGGTCCCTATTACCCTTTGGAGCAGCCAATACCTCATCTTGAGCAGACTTTCAAGCAGGCCGACACTATCTACGGTTCAGATGAAGAAGAAGCACTTGCAGCAATGAGGAGTTTGTTCCTAGAGAATGATGATATGAATTGATGTGTTGTCCTCGAGGGGGAGGGGGTGGAAGGCCCTTCCATACAGACTGTAATCAATGGGGCATATATCAAGAACTTGTCTATCAAGACAACCAAACCTCGACGAGCCTCGGGGTAGCAAGGCTAAAACAAGCATTATTTACTGTTTATTTACTAAATGATTTTCCTTTTCCTGCATTTTTAAATTTCCGCAATAATGATCTTCAATGTTCAAAATAGTTATTCAATCTATCAAAGCATCTTCTAAATTTCTCTTACAAATCTGATATTTATTGCTATTGTTTTCTCTCATTAATTTATTTTGTATAGCATTACTATTACTTGTCTTGATGAACCGGTGAATGTGACATGCAATGAGGCAATGCAGCAAACGGACATTGATTCAGAAGAGGACGACATACCCGACGAGATTTTCAAAGAAGTTGAGAACTTTGAGAACAAACATAAGTCCAACCTGGATGAGACCAAAATTATCAACCTGGGAGATTCAGAAAACGTCAAGGAGACTCGTATCAACATTTAATAGTCACCATCATAAAGGAAGGAATACACAGAGTTTCTAAGAGAGTATGAGGACGTATTTGCATGGTCGTATGATGACATGACTGGTCTAAGTACATCTATTGTGGCTCACAAACTGCCAACCAATCCAATGTGTCCACCAGTGAAACAAAAGCTCAAAAAGTTCAAACCCCACATTAGTTTGAAAATCAAAGAAGAAGTTACCAAGAAGATCAATGCCAAAGTTCTCCGGTTAGTGGAGTACCCAACATGGTTAGTCAACATTGTACCTGTGCCAAAGAAGGACGGGAAGGTCAGAGTCTGCGTCGACTATCGGGATCTCAACCGAGCCAGTCCGAAAGATGACTTTCCCTTGCCAAATATGCATATTCTGATTGATAATTGCGCCAAGCATGAATTGCAGTCCTTTGTGGATTGCTTCACTGGTTATCACCAGATCTGGATGGATGAGGAAGATGCTGAGAAAACAGCATTCATTACGCCATGGGAAGTGTATTGTTACAAAATGATGCCATTCGGTCTAAAGTATGCAGGGGACACCTACATGAGGGCCATGACCACCATATTCCATGACATGATTCAAAAAGAGATCAAGGTGTACGTAGATGATGCCATTATCAAATGAAAGAAAGTTGTTGATCACATGGAGAATTTGGGGAAGTTATTCAATAGGTTGCAAAAATACAATCTAAAACTAAACCCCACGATGTGTGCATTCGGGATTCCTACTGGGAAGCTACTGAGATTTATTGTAAGCTGTCAGGGAATAGAATTGGATACTTCCAATGTCAAAGACATTCAAGAGTTACCACCACTAAGGAAAAAGAAAGATGTGATGATTTTCTTGGGGAGGCTTAATTACATCAGCCTGTTTATAGGCGCAGTCTACAGTCATCTGCGAGCCAATCTTTAAGATGTTAAAGAAGGACGCCGCGACCAAATGGACCGATGATTGTCAAAGGGTTTTCGACAGAATCAAGGAATATTTGTCAACACCACCAGTCCTAGTACCGCCCGATCCAGGCAGACCTTTACTACTATATCTTGCGGTATTAGACGGATCTTTCAGCTGTGTTCTAGGGCAACAGGAAGAAACAGGAAGGAAGGAACAAGCTATTTATTACCTCAGCAAGAATTTCACTACATATGAAGCTCAGTATTCTCTATTAGATCATACCTGTTGTGCTCTAACTTGGGTCGCCCAAAAGCTGAGACACTACTTCTGCGCCTACACAACATATCTCATATGAAGGATGGATCCATTAAAGTACATCTTTCAGAATCCCATGCCCACTGGCAAGCTAGCCAAGTGGAAGATCCTGAGCGAATTCGACATTGTTTACATAACTTAGAAGGCAGTTAAAGGACAAGCTCTGACAGACCATCTTGCTGAGAATCCCGTAGACGGAGGATACGAACCCCTGAAAACATATTTTCCTGATGAGAGGTGTCATTCATAGGAGATATTGCAGAATCCTATGATGGCTGGAGGATGTTCTTTGATAGAGCAGCAAACATCAAGGGAGTCGCTATTGGAGCAGTACTAGTATCATAGACCGGTCAGCATTATCCGATATCCTCCAAACTCAGGTTCCCTTGCACCAACAATATGGCCGAATATGAAGCCTGCATTTTGGGGCTCAATATGGCCATTGAGATGAACGTCCAAGGGCTGTTAATGATCGGTGATTCAGACTTATTGGTACATCAGGTACAAGGAGAATGGGCAACAAAGAATTCCAAGATACTGTCGTATCTGCACCACGTACAGGAATTAAGAAAGAGGTTCACAAAGATAGAGTTCTGGCACATCCCTAGAATCCAGAATGAGTTCGCCGATGCATTAGCTACTTTGACCTCAATGATCCAACATCCGGAAAAGAATTTCATTGACCATATTCCTATAAAGATCCATAATCATCCAGCTTACTGTGCCCATGTCAAAGAAGAAGCAGACGGACATCCTTGGTTTCATGACATCGATAGGTACTTTGCAAAAGGAGAATACCCCGAGCATGGAAATTCCACTCAGAAACGCACACTTTGGAGATTGTCCAACAATTTTTTCCACAGCAGCGGAATCCTGTATAGGAGGACTCCTGATTTAGGTTTATTAAGGTGTGTTGATGCAAAGGAAGCATCAAAGGTGCTGGAAGAAATTCATGTGGGGATATGTGGCCCATATATGAACGGTTTTGTTTTAGCAAAGAAAATACTCCGAGCTGGGTACTTCTTGATGACTACCGAAACGAACTGCATCCAGTATGTTCGGAAGTTCCACCGCTGCGAGATACATGGGTATATGATAAAAGTGCCTCCAAGTGAGCTCAATGCAACAAGCTCACCATAGTCGTTCGTCGCTTGGGGTATGGACGTTATTGGACCGATCGAGCATGCCGCTTCCAATGGTGACAGGTTCATTTTGGTCACCATTGACTACTTCACTAAATGGGTGGAAGCAGCCTCTTACAAAGTATTTACTAAGAAAGTCGTGGCCGACTTTGTCCGCGACCGCATTGTTTGTCGGTTCGGAGTTCCGGGGTCAATCATCACCAACAATGGTTCTAATCTCAACAGTGACTTGATGAAGCTATGTGTGAAATTTCAAGATCAAACACAAGAATTCCACAGCATACAGACCTCAGATGAATGGAGCGGTAGAGGCCCCTAACAAAAACATCAAGAAGATACTAAGAAAGATGATAGAAAGGCATAAGCAATGGCATGAAAAGTTATCATTCGCCTTACTGGGATACCGCACCACTGTCCGCACATACACAAGGGCAAGTCCCTGTATGCTGGTTTATGGTACATAGGCTATTTTTCTCGCCGAAGTGGAGATTCCATCTCTAAGAATTATATAGGAAGCTGAGCTCTGCGATGTAGAGTGGGTAAGAAGCCGTTGTGAGCAACTAGCCCTTATAGACGGGAAGACAATGAATTCAGTATGTCATGGTCAACTATATCAGAACATAATGGCCAGGGCCTTCAACAAGAAAGTCAAGCCGAGACGACTCACACCAGGGCAACTGGTGTTAAAGAAAATCTTTCCGCATCAATATGAAGCCAAAGGGAAGTGCTCTCGTAACTGGAAAGGTCCGTACATGGTTCATAGAATGCTGACAGGAGGAGCACTTATACTCACATAAATGGACGGATAAGTCTGGCCCAAGCCAATCAATCCAGATGCAGTAATATGTGTAATCTTTATGCTTTCTCAATGATGTAATTTGAACTACGCATGACCTGATTCCCGTTTAAGATGGGATACGTAGGCAGCCCTATGGGTTTGGTCACAATTCAATAAAAATCTATTTTTCCCCGCAATTGGAAACTGGGCAGAATTTTGAGAAGGACCCTCAAAATTCCGGAACAAGTGCAGCCAGTCATGGCGCGAGCAGCAATCAGAGGCATCCACCTAGCAAACTGGGGTAGAATTTTTAGGAGGACCCTCAAAATTCCTCAGCAGAAGAGGTCGCAATGTCTCAAGTCGTGCCACATCGTCGGTTCATCTAAAAACTATTTCAGATTATATATTACACTCTTACAAAATCATGCATATTTATTTTTTCCGAAACGGCTTGCTTAGCGAACGCTACCCCAATGATACAGACAGTATCACCATGATCAAGCAAGCGAGCCAAGCAGAGCCAGAGGGAATGCGAACTAACATTCCCCCTTTACAAAACTCACTATTTTTCTTTGGATGCAGGCACAAATTGCAAAAGCCCCAAAAAATATTATCCGCATAAAGGACATACATTCTTCCTCAAACTCATCGCACACGCCAACATTTGTTATCAGCTCAAACGATGTTTTATTATCACAATGCTCTACCGCAATTTAACACAGCTAAGAATTTCTATTGTCCTTCCCTAAATATTGCATAAGGCTGTCTTTCTGCCTTCCGAGACTAAACGATGTCTCCATCTGCATCCGCATATTTCATAAGGCTGCCTTTCTACCTTCCGAGACTAAACACTGTGTCCATCTGCATCCGCATATTGCATAAGGCTACCTTTCTTCCTTCCGAGGTTAAATTCTACCTCTATCTGCATTCGCATATTTCATAATGATACCTTTCTACCTTCCGAGGTTAAATATCTACATCCGCATATTGCATAAGGCTACCTTTCAGCCTTCCGAGGTGAAACGCTACCTCCATCTGTATTCGCATATTGCATAGGGATACCTTTCTGCCTTCCAAGGTTAAACGCTACCTCCATCTTCATCCGCATATTGCATAATGCTACATTTCTGCATTCCGAGACTAAACGTTGTCTCCATCTGCATCCGCATATTACATAAGGCTACCTTTCTGCCTTCTGAGGTTAAACGCTACCTCCATCTGCATTCGCATATTTCATAAGGATACCTTTCTGCCTTACGACACTAAACGTTGTTTCCATCTGTATTCGCATATTGCATAAGGCTACCTTTTTACCTCTATCTGCATTCACATCTTGCCTAAGGCTACCTTTCTGCCTTCCAAGGTTAAACATTGTCTCACATTTACTTTTCAAAAGCAACCTCTGTCTCTATCATTCATTTCTTTTCGGGCTAGGCTCTGCCCTTTTAAATTCGCAATACTAAGCTCTGTCTTATCAGCATCATGTTATTGCATCTTCATAGGCTGAAATATTGTCAACCTATCCAAAGGCGTCTTTGTTCGGAGGCACCATCTTCGTAGCCCGAGAACACCATGTCATGGCTTGAGGATCTCTTTTATCATTTTGCATATCATTATTCAAAGGCTCATGGTTCGGAGTCACCATCCCCATGGCCCGAGAACGTCATTTCATGGCCTGCGAATCCCTCATCAAAGCAATTCATGGCCCAGGACATCAGGGTCTAAAGACGTCATCCTTAACTGTCCAAAGACAACATTCATCGTCCAACAAGAATTTGCATCATGTTTAAATTACGCACAATATACGCTTGTATTGTTTATTTGCAGGTAATCCGGCAAGCAACAACCATCCAAGCGGAAGCGGTTCCGCTCCAGGTCTCCTAACTATCCCGTAAGTCGTTTGCTCATCTAAACCTGTACTTGGCGTCCGTTCTTGTAAAATTTCATCGGTATACTTCATCGATGACCCCAGAACTGCATACATCCTGATTCCTGTAAGACCAGGGATATGTAGGCCGCTCAGGAACCAGGGTGCGGCCTGAACCTTTCAAGCTATTTCCACTCAGTCAAAATTGGCAATCATATCTTTACCTGATAACTCTTTCATCCTTCCCGGGTAAAGAGGGGAAGCTGTTGATACCCAATTTTTTCTCAAATTATTTTATAGTTTGTATATATACCTCCAAAATAACTCTTTATAATAACTGGTATTTTTCCAAAATTTTCATATTTTTATTAAATCCTTTTCCAATTTATTCAGTATTTTTTTTATTATTCATAAATCATATTATAAATAATTTCAAAATATTTCCCAGTCAATATATCATTTTTTAATCCTATTAGGATTTAATTATTTCATAAATTAGCCAATTTGGCATTATTTGACCATAATTACAATAAATTTGCAATTATGGCCAAATTGTATATTTTTTACCATTTAAATCAATAATTATTTCATTATATATTTCTTATACTCATTAATTACCTTAATTTCATTTATCTAGCATCAATTTCATTTTATATGATTACTATCTATTTTTTTTTAAAATATTTATCTATTTTTAATGGGTGCTTAACAATTAGCCACATATATTTAAATTATAGCCTAATTCTAACCCAACCCATCATATTTTAACACCCAATTCCATATACAGCCCAAATCAATTCCATGCTCGGTCCAACCCCTGATCTAGCTGAGCCGTTGATCAAATTAGATCAACGGCCCAGATCCCACCTACCATAATTAAACCTATACCTACCCCCCTCCCCCCCCCGACACCTAATTTCCCAATCTCTCATTCTCTCTCTATCTCTCTCTGGTTCTCTCTAGAACCTTCCCTTGTCTCTCCATCTCCAATGGAAACTATGGTCTTTCACTATCTCCTGGTTATTGCTTCACCTTACACCGGTCTAATGACACCGTAAGGCTCTCAGGCGAACCTGGAGCGGTTCAGCTCCTACCTATGGTCCCTCATGCCATCTTCCATCCTCCTCCGACCGTCTAAGTAAGATCCATGACTTTCACGGCTAACGCTAGCGATATCTTTAATGTTTTTCTCGTTTTTCAACTCTCTGAAACCCTAACCCCTGGTATTTTCACGATTCCTTTAGATCTGCCTTAGATCTGTGTGTATCATGAAGATTTTTACATATTTTCTTCAAAAACCTTCCTATTCTCTTAGATCTACACTAGATCCGGGTTTATTACGAGTATTATTACATTTTTTCTTAGAGGTTTTCCATTTTTAAACAAGTTTTTCACTTAGGGTTTCTGAGACTTTTTCTTCAAACGATTTCTTGAAGTTTAAGTGATTTTTCTCAAATGCTTAAACGTTTTATCACTCTTAATCATGATTTATTTAGTTTTAACAATGTGTTCTAAATGCTGAGCATCTCTTTTCTTTTGATTTGTATCTGTGTCTATTTTCGATGAGTAATCCTTGTTTCTTTGTGATTGTTGCTTTGCTATGCTATTGGGTCTTTAATTCTGCCGCTTATTGTGTGTTCACCCTCCTTGAATCACTACTGTCTTGAATCTCTGAATGATTATGAGTAGTACTATACTGATTTTTCATACGATATCCTCTACTGATTCTGGATGTTCTTAGATACATGAGGCTTTCCCTTAATTAGTACCAATTTCGAATCCCTGATTTCTTATAAGATATTCTTATTGATCTCCAACTTTATTTTCTTACCTTGTTACATAATTGATTAATTGCTAATTGATTGCTATTTCCTTAAGTGATATTTTCTGAACCTAGCCTCAATTGTATGTTTGAATTAGGGGTGAAACTGTTTCCTTACATGTTACAAGCATAAGAACTTTCCTTAATTATTATTTTTACCTACTAGCCTTTTAAGTTTAACCTCTTCAATTAAGGGATACCTATTTGCCTATTATACTTACACTGTTCTTATATTCCTCTAATTTATATATGGTTCTTTCCTTATTTAATACTGACCGTGTGAATCACTCCCTTGATTATAGGGATACTTGTGCTAATTGGGTACTTATTGATATTCAGTCCCACAATCACTGGTTAATTTTGGTTCTTTCCTTATTCTTCAACAAGTTTTAAAAACTATATATACTATATTCATACACAGACACACACACGAACTAACCTGTTCAAAAAAATCTCTCTCACAATTTAAAAGACTTTCTGCTCTCTATTCTATGCTAATTACTCCTACTCTAGGTTAGCCGGTTGCAAGCCAAGGCTAACTATTGTGCATTCTCCTACTTTCCTGTTTGTGCTATTTCTTTCTTCACTTCACTGGTATGTCTTGATTTATATTTCAGTCCTCAAACAAACATGTTTCCATTATTGTTGTGATTCAGCATGCTTCCAACTTGCTTACTTATTCTTCAGCATGTATCTAGGATCCTAAACTCCCCTCTGCATGTTTAAATTAGGATGTATTTGTGTATGACCAGCATGTTTCTGTACACTTAGCACCTACTTCTTACATGCATATGACTGGTACATTAGTTTAACCATGGCCTTAGGTGTTAATCTGACCTAACACTGTACCCCCTGATCCTCTAGACCCTTAGGAGTTTCGGATTATATGTCTGTGTGCGTATCTGCCTGCTGTATGTATGCCCTTACATGCTCTGTATTTGTCCCTAATCTCATTACCCTTGTTTGTGATTGTTGGGCTATCTTTGGTCCTTGTGTGATTTTAAGCTGCCATTTCCTTCTTCAAAACTGTTTTCTTACTTACCCTTACTCAAAATTGTTCCTTACTTAAATCCTTTTAAATAAAAAGCACTCTCACATACACTCTTAGAAGTCTAAGTTCAGCCGTCTTCGTGTGAGCACTGCTTTGGGAACCCTTTGAGTACCCTCTGAACTCTGACACATAAGGTTGGCACTTCCACACTACACATGTTTAATTCTTTGGTTATGTCTAGCGTGAGCACTGCCCGAGAGTCCTTGAGGCCTTTAGGGAAATCCGACACATCCGGATTATGAAAAGGCTATGCAATAACATAAGCCAGTGAGGTTTGGAAGATCTTGGCCTAATTGAACGCTCCCTATAGAAGTAACTTCTTATTTTCTTTTGGTTGTGTAATTCATAATTCCCTGGCCTGTAATAATTTGTAAACAACTCTCGGGATTGATAGTGAAAAGGGAGGGGTAGCTACGCATACATTAGATATTAAAGGGATATAAACCATGTTATTTGGTTTTATTTCCTACCTCTGCAATAGAGATCATGTTTAGGCCCATATGTTAAAATTCATGCATTAGAAATCATGTTTATTAGGTCTTATACCTACTATTTCAGCATGTTCACTTTTACTTAGAAAAATCCTGCTAATAAATGGTATTTTCTACTGTCATGTTCCATACTTCCATGTACGCTTAGAAATCTTGTCCTAGTCTAAACAACATTAAAATAATTTATCACTCTAGTATCTTCTGAAACTATGATTAATACTGTAATTACTGAGCATTTAAAAATCATGCTTAGGAATCCTACATACGCATCATTCTGCATCTCCATCTGTGCATTAGATATCATGTTATAGGGCCCTAATCGCTCAACTACATTTAGTCTAATTACTAATGTATAAAAAGTATAACCACCCCACTCGGTTTTCTCTAAAAAAAATAACTAGTAATGCTTCTGTGTTCTGAACAAACTAGAACAACATGTTTAAGTAATAATTTGCAACAATTCCTTTAATAATTCTGTTAATACACACTGTCCCCGCCTAGGCAAGCCTTAGGTGACTAATTTTTTTCAAAATTAGAAATATGTCTCTCTTGTGTGTGCTGCTTAACACTAATAGGTATTTCTTTTAAATCAGTAGGCAAACTGATTAAGAGCATGTTTTTTCTTGAGTTATAAAACAAGTCTGCCTATCTGTTTATCCTCTGAATTCACCTAGGTACCATGTCTTAGGATCTTAATTAACAATACTGCCCTTATATGCGTTTGAGTCGTTCTAATTATATGCATTATCTGCGGAGGAAAAATCTGAGCCTCCTATATGGTCCTATGTGTTTCCCACTGACTGCAGTCCTATATGTTATTTTCTTGTCGCGTTAGAATTTTGCCCCTTTAAACCTGAGGGTTTGCCTAGTATCCACCTTTTAGGATAGTAGTCCTAACCTCCTCCAGGACTGATAGGATGGGAGGGGTAATAGCACGCAGTAGAATCCATGACCAACACATGCTTTAATTGGGTGGGAAGGGTAGAATATGGATATGATGACCCGTGCGCTAATACCACGTGTAGCCCCTCTTCGAGGAGTGATTACCAGGTATTGCATTGATGTGATCCATATTATTATAAACCTAGGACATTTGTATACGGTAGTTCATAATTACCCCTACTATTTTTCTAAACACTTGTATGCTTAAGACTTAAATCCCCTCTTATTTGAGACTTTACTTGTCATTTCAAATTTGTACAAATTCACAAAACCATTTGGCCGGGAACCACACTTGTGGATCCTGAGGGGTGCCTAACACCTTCCCCTTAGGATAATTTCAAGTCCTTACCCAAATCTCTGGTTAGCAAGGTAGTTGTAATTAAACCCCTTAGGTGCCCTAACGCACTGTTAAAATCGTTAAATGGAGACTCTTCAAAATATGCAGACCCCTTTCCCAAAAGGAAAGAGTTGTCCCAACCAATGTCATAAACCCGATCTTCCGCTGAGGAGGAGGAGAGTAGGGTGCACGACAATGGTTCGGGTCGTTCGACCCTCGGCAATGCACATTTTATTATTGTTGGTCCGCGCCGTTCGACCCTCGACATTTTCTTGCGCATGATAATTTTTGCGTATTTCCTGTAATTATTAATGTTTACTGGCCTAAGAAGTTGTAAAATTTCCAACTGAAATGACGAAGATTTAATGTGTTAAATGTGAAAGAAGTTGATATTTATTATTCCTGATTAATATTAAATTTGCCTCATGCTTAGCATCTCACTTGATTATACTAAACTAACTTATAGAAAGTGTCAAATTCGAACTCTCGTCACTACCTCTCTGATGTTAGGCGGGATACTTACTGAGTACACGTTGTTTTCGTACTCATGCTACACTTGCTATGCATTTTTATTGCATAGGTACCTTCATAGTGATGTGGCTGGCTTGGAGACTTAGGCGAGTCGCATCATCCGGAGGCGATCCGCAGCTGACAGAGTCTCCCTCATATTGTATTTATTTTCATTTTAAATTCCTCGTCCAAAGTTGTATTTCTGACAAGATTTGTAGTATTTGTGAAATTCTTAGAATCTGCTCATGCACTTGTGACACCGGGTTTGGGGTGTGTTTGGGGTGTGATTTATAAAAATGGAATATTAAACTGTCGTATTTACTTAGCGGATTTTATTATGTTATTATGTAATAAAGTGAAAGGTAATGATTTTAAATATGCTAAAACAGGAAATTTAACTTAACCATTTAATGATTGGCTTGCCTGACAGTGGTGTCCGGCACCATCAGGACCTTATGGATTTTGGGTCGTGACAATCTGGTCATGGGTCAATGTGCATGTATAAATAACATGAAATGCATATGAAATATGTTAATAAAATCTCTCGATACGTCATAGGATCATTATGCTTTTGATTAATATCATGAAATAAACTTTACCAACTTACGTATTTTGAGACCCATGAACAGATGATAGAATAATATGACACATGGGGAACTAAGAACATAAGCATCTCTAGTATTTCTATGAATAGAGTCATTTATGAAAGTTGTATATTTACTCTTTTTGTTCGTGTCGTATAGATCATGCCAAAATGAAAGAAGGGACGGCCTTAACATATCCCGAGTATATATTCTTGAAAAAGATTACACCGTACTCCTTTAAACCCGTAAAATTTTACGTTGTTACTATTCTTAAACACTCTTGTTGGAACCTTGTAGGAAATTTGATTGAAATTGAGAATGGCAAGGTTTTGTTCTCTTAATGAAACTTTGTTTGAAATTGAGAATGGCAACATTCTATTCTCTTAATGGAACTTTGTTTGAAAATCATTTCCTAAGTCCTAATTGTAGTAAATGACTACTATTCTGATCGATGATTATACCAAATATAAGAATGAAGTGTCCCTTACTTTGCTACTTGGTTGCCACCTATCAAATGACAAAAGAGTCATTTGCTATAAATTGTGGCTAGCTGCCACGTTTTTGGAGGGTGAAAATTATTAACTTTTACCCACTTATTAGTTTATTAGATAATATCTTATTATCCGGTAATTAACCAATTACCCGCATAATTAAGAATTGTTTTCAATTACTTAAAACTCTACTTATTTTTAATACATTTTATACATCCTACTATCATGTTCATGTGGTACCATATAAAATAAATACATACACCATTATTTCATTAAATATCCATGTAAAAAGTATATATATTTTCTCAACTCATAATATTCCTAATCTCATAAAAAGATTACAAATTTGTGTACGCTTAATTCTTAAAATGGTAAAAAGGTAACCATCTTTTCATATGAGAAAATAATTTCTATTTTTACAATAATAAAATATCTCATAAGCTTTCTCATATTATATGTATAATTTACCATATTCGAAAATAGTAATAATGATAACTATCTAAAATTATACTTATAAAACTTTGACAACATAAACATTTGAAATGAAGCACAATCCGTAGGAGTGAATGTCCTATACGAAGATTTTAACATCTTCACCACCTTCCTATTTTTATCTCGCATTACTTTGGTTAGAATAGGATGGATATTTCATGAAAGCATCTCTTCACAAACTAAATTATGACGATATAATTTGTTAAGAAGAAATATGAGAGAATGAGGCCATGAGAAGTTGATAATGCTATATCAATCTCATCTCTTTGTCTCTTTGTCTCTGTGATACGCTTAAATTACACTTTAAAATAGTGTAAGCGGTCGATTCTCAAATATAATAACCCAACTAGGTTAGGGTCGAATCTCACAGAGAACAGTATGGAGGCGATTAGGAATGTACGAGAATTATCACTTATCGCGCAATGCCAAAAAAATAGATTTTGGTTTTGAGAATGTTTATAACTAAGTGCGAAAATATAAACTAACCTACAAAGAAAGTAAAATGATCAATGGCAACAAAAATGAATGCATCGGGTATTACACTCAAGTAACAATCCAATGTATTTCACGATTTTACAAATATGAGAGAATTTATGTTAATTAGCCACGGATAATAATTCTAATTAGCTTTTTCCAAAGACTAACAAGACTTTCTAATTGAATTATCCCTAACCCAATTAAGAGATTAAGCACTTCCGGGTATGGCTACAAGTAGTTCAATCCTATTCCTAGGTAGAATCTATAAAATGAGGGTTAAAGCCTCAAGTTCTTGTTAATTAATCTTTGCCGACCCCAAATTATCTTTTCCAAAATTAATTCGGAGTTAATGGGCGAGTCCTAGGGTTAGCTAATCCCTTTGGAAACATTAAAGAACAAGAATAATTAAAGAAACAATAACTCACTTCATAAGAATCATTCAATACATAAGCACACCAAGGTATTTAATCCACACTTTAAACATGAATATTTCCATAAACAAGAACTAGTGTTGGAAATAAATACAACAATGTCACGACCCAAAATCCCTAAGGTCGTGATGGCGCCGGACATCAATGTCAGGCAAGCCAAATCATTAATTAATTGAAATAAATTTCCGGTTTTAACATTTATGAAAATATTTCCTTTCACTTTATTACATAATAACCAAATAAAAATCTGCCAATTAGAAAAAAATGGTTTGAATACTACATTTTAACAATTATAACCCAACACATATCCCAGAACCCGGTGTCACAAGTACATGAGCAATTTTTAAGAACTTATACAATCATTACAAAGCCTGTCCGAAATACAACTGGACAAGGAAATTTTAAATTAAAAATAAATACAGTACGAAGGAGACTCTATCAGCTGCGGATCGCCTCTGAATGATGCAGCTCGCCTAAGTTTCCGAATCCTCCACATTTCTATGAAAGTACCTGTGCAATAAAATGCACAGCAAGTGTAGCATGAGTACGAAAATAACGTGTGCTCAGTATGTCGCCCGCCTAACCTCAGAGAGGTAGTGACGAGAGGTCGAATTAGACACTCACTAAGGGCCAGCAAATTAATTAACAGTATAAGATGAACACTACAGGCATGTAAGGTAGTAAAGCAAGAATATACATATGGCACTGAAATCCAAATAAATACTGAAAATAAACAAAACAGATACCACTTCCTCATTATTTTCCAAGATATCTTAAATAAACAATTTCCTCTTTGTCTTCTTCCAAATATCATAAATCCACAGTATCTTCTTTATTTTCCCCTAAATATCTCATCACTTCAAAAATCATGAAAAACATTTAACAATTTAACATGCGCATACGGGATAAGGACAACCAGTCTGAGCAATCATAATAAACATCTTTGTGCACTGCCGAGGGTCTAACGAAGCGAACGATAATATTTCTTTCAATCTCGTCGTGGCATACGGACCACTCCCATGAGAGTGGGGGAAATAACACTCCGCTCGCGGAATGTAAATTGCGAAAGCGGTCACAAGCAGTCATGCACAATCAACAGTCCACCCCGAATACGTCGGGAAAACAAGTAACCAAAGAATGAAAGATTTCTCTTTTAAAAACCACAAATTAGTACTTAAATCTCTTTTTTTCAAATTCACATGCCAAGTTTTTAATAATGTTTAATAATACAACCTTATCCGGAAATACGATTGCCCGCGAAGAAAATCAATTCTCGTTTTAGATGGTTTAGAAAAATAAACTCTACTCTTCCTTAGTCATCCAATTACAATTTCGATTATATTAGCATTATAATATCACAGACAAGATTACAGATATAACATGTAAGACATGTTAGTGGGTCCTAGGCTACCCGGACATGGCATAATAGTAGCTACGCACGGACTCCCATCACCTCGTGCGTACGTAGTCCCCGAAGATAGTAACACATACTTAATTAGTTCACCTAGGGGGACAATTCCCCCTCACAAAGTTAGAAAGGAGACTTACCTCGCTCCGAGATTTCATAACCGGCCTCGAAGCCCTTCCGATGACTCCAAACGGACGCACAACGCCCAATAACTATCCAAACAACGACAAACCAATGAAAATATATCCTTATACTTGCAACAATTCCAAATTATATACTTTCCCAACCCCGCTCGGAGAAACGACCAAAATGCTATCGGGCCCACGTGCCCGGAAATCCGAAATTCTCGAAGATACATTCTACCCATAGCCCTACTAGTTCAATCATACAATTTACTCTAAATTCCATACTCAAATTCGTGGATAAATTCCAAATTTACTTTCTAAGTTTCTTCAAAAATATTCCAAATTCCTACAAACTTCCATGCCTAATCCATGCATATAATCTTGTATTTATCTAACAAACGAAAGGAATTTACTTACCTTGATGGCTGACAAAAATCCCCCTTGAAATGCTCTCCAAAAATCGCCCATGACAATGAAAAATGGGTAAGAAATGACAAAACCCCGTCTTTAAAACATTCTGCCCAGGCCTCCGTTCGCACCTGCGGTCCAATAGCCGCTCCTGCGGCTCCGCACCTGCAAAAATTCCACCGCAGGTGCGGCTCTGACTCAACCCAGCATTTCTCGCTTCTACGATCCATTCTTCGCACCTACACTTCCGCAGGTGCAATGCATCTTCCGCAGCTGCAGCCTCCTCAGCTTCAGCTCAGAACTCGCACATGCGGTCAAAGCCTCGCAGGTGCGGTTACATTAGATAACAGCAGCCTTCAGCCTTCTTCAACTTCAACTATTGATCCGTTAACCACCCGAAAACTACGTGGGACCTCATAACATTGGAAATTATCAAGCTGTTTCACAACTCACACGGAACAGACATAAGATCACCTGAATTTTGACGAATACGGAGCAGCATCTGTTGTTCTAATACCTTTCCATGAAAAAAGCTTTTACTGAAATACACATGCCTGGCTCATATGGAGCCCATAATCGTATTTAAATCCATCCACGAACATCGAGCCTACCTTGCTCGCACCAAACTAAGCTGATAGCTTTTACCTGGGTCCACATTAACCCACTTCCTCTCATAATATGCAAGAACAACCATCATAGCCGGGACAAACACCCCACAATCCACAACCAAATGAACTGAACGCCTCTTAGGTATGACTTCTCAAATAAACAACATTGCACTTCTTTATACTCAGTCCAGATCTTCAATCCATCAAGTGACTACATGTCACACTTTACAAAAATCTTTTCGCGGTCATTCTTCCACGACCTTCCACACAAGGCAACAAGATACATCAAGAACCCATGACCTGGGTACAAAGCCTCTTCCACCGAATATCAACCACAGGTGACACTGAAGATAACACCAGCTTACTCTCAACTTCGAAATCACCTTTTTCTTGCTCTTCCGAGCTCATGACATCCTTATCATCACCGAACCGCAATCTCGATTCTTACTCCCCGTTACATACTGCTTACTGCACCTAACCTACCAATATGAGGTAACACAAGAATTCCATCATAACTTCTGAACTACCAATAGGGTGAACACTTCATCATATAGAAACCTTTTACTTAACTCCATTCAAGAGAACCATCACAACACACGAGTGAATTCCCACAATCACCCAACGTGCAAATCCTTAAGTAGTAGTCTATACCACTATAACCCTTCCGGGATCCGCCTATACCTGACAGGACATAGCACTCAAGTGCTCCCACACGACATTTGTTACGATGGCTGACAAGCCCCGCACACACCCGGCACAAACCACATGCATAACTTAATCACATCAAAGTAACTGATCACTGCCGCAATGTGCCATTTCAACCATGGCTAATCAATCTATCTTCTTTTAACCATCTTCAATTGCTTCGGGAATAATAGCAACTCCCTTCAATCTCATAAGAAACTCAACCATCACTCATCCCGAGTGACCTTGATTCACGAGACTATGCTGCCTAAATACCACAACCCGTCTCATACCCTCCTGATAATCTTCCTACAATCCGAAGTTTATTTCTCTCACTCCTTCAATACTATCCTGCATGATGAAACACATCATAGAACATTCCAACCATCCTTCTTTTTCTCAGAAATTACTCTGCAAAAGCTCGATTCTCGACCATACTACTGCCTGAAACCCTTAAATGCCGCATTCTTAACTTTTGAATTCACTAGGACCGCTATTGAGAGTCACCCACTCTGACTAGTCCCGAATACAATCAACTCCAAGGCTCTCCTAGCACATGAACACCCATTTCAATGAAACACGTGACCGAGTCACTACCCTGACAACTCACCTATGCCTTAAGCAAAATCTTGAATCTTCCAAAGCCTAACCTTGGCCCGACAGGGCCAACTTTTGCACATATTCATCAAATTCCACGCACAATCACCATTTTACTCCTTTCCCTTAGCTGAAATAACTTGCCAACAAGCCGACAATCCGCGACCCTATGATAAGACAACCCTATAAACCAACTGCAGATGGTTGGACTCCCCCCTGCACCACTCTAGACCCTACCGAGATCCTTTCTCCTTTGATAACACGATCTTGCTCGGCCAATCCATCCAATTCTTCCAAATTCTCTTGCTAGCACTCCCTAAATACCCAAACTCTCTAGCATCATTCACACATTCTACCTCCTACCAACTGGCCACTAGAACTCCTCATCGAGACCTGCCAACTCCGCCATCGCTAACCTATTCACATAAGATAACCCACCTGTAGAGATCAACCGTGGACACCTCCCAACGACGCTGAAATGCACGCTCTCTACGACATCAATACCCCATCCTACGCCCTGCTTCATTTACCAATTTACTAGTCCGTCCGCTCCTCATGGATATCCATTATGCGCGACAATGTCTTCAACTTCCAAGCTATGCTTTCGCTCCCCTACTTTGCGATTGCTTGACTTCCGCTTCTTACACCTGGCCTCCTAGAAATGGAACATCCGCCTAGCCTCACTTCAAGATCATTCTCTGTAGCTCTTAAACCAGCAGATCACCACGATTTCACACTCTCTGAAGATCATCTTTCTCTAGCTGCCTTCATTATCAAAACTTATCTGGTACTGAACCACCGCACCTCACGATCTCTACCAACAACATTCTTCAATACTTCTTCTCAATACTCTGACCCCACGCAACTGAAGAAACCGTAGAATCGCCAAACATAACATATTCCATTCGATCAATGACGACGACTACACGTCATAGGTGCATATCCCACCTCACTTGAAGACACCCAGTCTTACTACTTTATAAACCCCAACCGGACCATTCATAATCCAAATACCTTCCCCCTGCCGGAACTAAAATACCAAAATCTCGAAATCACACTCTGAGAAGACCTCCCCTCAAACTATTCATCACCCACAAAATATGGGTACGCATGCTATCATCATATTGACATCGTGCGACAACCAATCGCAAGCATCATCACTACCTGAGCATAGCCTTAAGGCTCCCAGAAACAATACTACTTAGCTGAAAAAACATATTATTTTTCTGCAGGGCCATAACAACAGCCCCCCACCAATTATACATGGAAACATCTTGAATTACCTCCATATCACCATTTCAATTCCTCAAATTCCTAATTCAATGCAAGCGCTATGCGACGCGTAAGATTGAGTAGGAATGAACACAGGCATAAGCCTCAAAGGAATCAACTCGCACGATGAGGAATCAAGAAGGGAAGTACTTATAACAGCCATGTAGCCTCTCGAAGATAAGTACAGACATCTCTGTACCAATCCGCAAGACTCTACTAGACTTGCTCAGACTCGTGAGACCTACGGGAACCTAGCGCTCTGATACCCTGTTGTCACGACCCAAAATACCTAAGGTCATGATGGCGTCGGACATCAATGTCAGGCAAGCCAAATCATTAATTAATTGAAATAACTTTCCGATTTTAACATTTATGAAAATATTTCCTTTCACTTTAATACATAATAACCAAATAAAAATCTTCCAATTAGGAAAAAATGGTTTGAATACTACACTTTAACAATTATAACCCAGCACATATCCCACAACCTGGTGTCAAAAGTACATGAGCAATTTTTAAGAACTTATACAATCATTACAAAGCCTGTCCGAAATACAACTGGACAAGGAAATTTAAAATGAAATAAATACAGTACAAAGGAGACTCTGTCAGCTGCGGATCGCCTCCGAATGATGCAGCTCGCCTAATCCTCCGCATCCTCCACATTTCTATGAAAGTACATGTGCAATAAAATGCACAGCGAGTGTAGCATGAGTACAAAAACAACGTGTACTCAGTAAGTGGCCCGCCTAACATCAGAGAGGTAGTGACGAGAGGTCGAATTAGACACTCACTAAGGGCCAGCAAATTAATTAACAGTATAAGATGAACACTATAGGAATGTAAAGGTAGTAAAGCAAATATATATATATATATATATATATATATATGGCACTGAAATCCAAATAAATACTGGAAATAAACAAAACAGGTACCACTTCCTCATTATTTTCCAAGATATCTTAAATAAACAATTTCCTCTTTGTCTTTCCCCAAATATTATAAATCCACAATATCTTCTTTATTTTCCCCCAATTATCCCATCACTTCAAAAATCATGAAAAATATTTAACAATTTAGCATGAGCATACGGGATAAGGACAACCGGCTTGGTCCATCATAATAAACATCTTTGTGCACCGCCGAGGGTTGAACGGCCCGAACCATAATATTTCCTTCAATCTCGTCGTGGCGTATGACCCGCTCCCATGAAAGTGGGGGAAATAACACTTCGCTCGCGGAATGTAAATTGCGAAGCGGTCACAAGCAGTCATGCACAATCAATAGTCCACCCCGAATACGTCGGGAAAATAAGTAACCAAATAAATGAAAGATTTTTCTTTTAAAAACCACAAAATAGTACTTAAATCCTTTTTTTAGAAATTCACTTTCCAAGTTTTTTATAACGTTTAATAATACAACATTATGCGGAAATACAATTGCCCGCGAAGGAAATCAATTCTCTTTTTAGATGGTTTAGAAGAAAAAACTCTACTCTTCCTTAGTCAGCCAATTAAAATTTTGATTATATTAGCATTATAATATCATAGACAAGATTACAGATATAACAGGTAAGACATGTTACTGGGTCCTAGGCTACCCGGACATGGCATAATAGAAGCTACACACGGACTCCCGTCACCTCGTGCGTACATAGACCTCGCAGATAGTAACACATACTTAATTAGTTCACCTAGGGAGACAATTCCCCCTCACAAAGTTAGAAAGGAGACTTACCTCGCTCCGAGATTCCATAAACGGCCTCCAAGCCCTTATGATGACTCCATACGGACGCACAACGCCCCAAAAATATCAAAACAACGACAAACCAATGAAACTATATCCTAATACTTGCAACAATTCCAAATTATATACTTTCCCAACCCCTCTCGGAGAAACGACCAAAATTCCCTCGGGCCACGTGCCCGGAAATTCGAAATTCTCGAAGATACATTTTACTCATAGCCGTACTAGTTCAATCATGCAATTTACTCTACATTCCATACTCAAATTCGTGGCTAAATTCCAAATTTACATTTTCTAGGTTTCTTCAAAAATTTCCCAAAATTCCTACCAATTTCCATGCATATAATCTTGTATTTAGCTAACAAACGGAAGGAATTTACTTACCTTGACGGCTGATGAAAATCCCCCTTGAAATGCTCTCCAAAAACCGCCCATGACAAATGAAAAATGGGTGAGAAATGACAAAAACCCTTCTTTAAAACATTCTGCCCAGGACTCCCTTCGCACCTGCGGTCCAATAGCCGCTCTTGCGGCTCCGCACCTGCGGAAATTCCATCGTAGGTGCGGCTCTGACTCGACCCAGCATTTCTCGCTTCTACCGTCCATTCTTCGCACCAACGCTTCCGCAGGTGCGACCCATCTTCTGCACCTGCGACCTCCTCAGCTTCAGCCCAGAACTCGCAGCTGCAGTGCCCTTAGCCAAACATACGGCTCCGCACCTGCGGTCAAAGCCTCGCAGGTGCGGTTACACCAGATAACAGCAGCCTTCAGCCTTCTTCAACTTCAACTATTGATCTGTTAACAACTCGGAATCCACCCGAGTCCCCCGGGACCCCGTACAATTATACCAACCTACTCCAAAACATAATGCGGACTTGTTCGAGGCCTTAAATCACAACAACAACATCGAAACGACGAATCTCACCCAATTTCCAACTCTATGAACTTAGAATTTTCCAACTTTTACATCCGATGCCAAAACCTATAAAATCACGTCCGATTGACCTCAAATTTTGCGAA
Source organism: Nicotiana knightiana (assembly GCA_005239525.1). Classification (NCBI taxonomy): domain Eukaryota; kingdom Viridiplantae; phylum Streptophyta; class Magnoliopsida; order Solanales; family Solanaceae; genus Nicotiana; species Nicotiana knightiana. The sequence goes on along the minus strand of ML382802.1, from coordinate 22,852 downwards.
TAAGTCATATTCAACATTACAGACCTCGATATCAAAACATCCACTTTCGGTCGGATTTCCCAAAAACCTTCAAATTTCTATATTTAGCCAAATGACTCCAAAATAACCTACGGACATCCAAATTCACTTCCGGTCGCGCTCCCAACTCCAGAATCACCATACGAAGCTATACCCAGACTCGGAATCCCAAATGGACATCAACAACACAGAAATGCACTTCAAGCCCAAATCTATGAAATTTTTCTAAAATGCTAACTTTCACAATATTCGTCGAAATGCTCCCGAGTTATCCAAATCCCGATCCGGAAATATCCCCAAGTCAAAAATCATCATACGAACCTACAGGACTCTTCAAACCACGATTCAGAGGTGGTTTACTCAAAATTCCAATCTTAGTTGATTTCTCCAATTTAAGGCTTCTCAAATGAGAATTTTCATTGCAAATCAATTCTATACTTCCTGAAATTCAATTTCGACCACGCCCAGAGGTTATAATACTTGAAACAAAGCTGCTCATGACTTCAAACCGTTGAACGACGCGCTAGAGCTCAAAATGACCGGTTGGGTCGTTACATACGCACTTAAATATTCAATACAAATCAAGGAAATGAAGAAACAAACATAAATGGGTAAGAAATCCTTAACCACAAGATTGAAATCTTCAAAAACCAAGTGTGTGTGCAAACCCTAGCTTCCACAAATGTTTTCTCTCTATTTCTCTACTCAAAAATGTATTTTTCAATGCCAAAGATATGTCAAAAGATCTGCTAGGTCGAGTATATGTGAGTTGGGAATAAGAAAATGTGATTTTGCAATTCTGTACTGAAGCCCGTTGACTGCACCTACGGAAGATTCCTCGCAGGTGTGAGGTCGCACCAGCGGCCTAGAGTCTACAGGTGCGGTATCACTGGAGGTTTTGTGCATTTCTCACCACTTTGTGCTCAACTCCACTCCAATTCAACACCAACCATTTCATGGCATCATTTCCTTGAAATTCTAACAATACACACTATAAACGACCTCATGTTATCATTGATTGATGAAAAATCTAACGAAAAGAGGCTAAAACGAGTGGTAAAATCACCACTCATCAACATCCCCAACTTAAAGATTTTGCTTGTCCTCAATCAAATCAAAACCAATAACTCAATGAGGTTCTATAATTTCAAGCACAAGTTGCATTGCTAGCATTTACAAATCACATTCTCCAACTAAGAATTATACTTATGGATTTGGTTGGTACTAATAATTAGGCTCAAGTATGCATCTTACCCGAATAACTCCCCCATTTAAAAAAACAACTACAAGAAGTGCAAGGGAGTTTCAAAAATAATCAAGTGAAAAGAATAAGCCTCAAGGAGTAACTCAAAAGAACTGCTCTACTACATATGCTCAACTCATTCATTTTCGGATATATTAATTTCACCAATCCATCCTAATTCATGTGCCCTCAAAAGAAAGAAAGTCCCAAAATCACCATATTTACAAGAACAACACAAGGGACAAATTCACAGAGACACTCACCCTCACAAAGAATTTCAAGTGTTACAACATATCATGCCATAGGCTTGCCCTTATTTTAATTCATCGCCTTATCAAGAACATTTGGTTGGAGATCCCATAAGGACTTTGTAAGCTTGTAATGTAGGCTTAGGGAAGGGTTGTATAAGCATTTGGGTATAAGTGACTACACCCTGCTTGAATACTAATCACATTTTTCTTTCTTGTTGCCCTTTGTTTCTTTTAAAACCACATAGCCCTCCTTGGCTCCTAGTTACCAACATCGAACCATTTTAAGTACTTCTCTAATTTTCTTCAAGGATCCATATTGATATATATACAAATATTTCTTTTTCTCTCTTTTTATTTCTTTTGGAGCTTGAGTAATTTCATGTGAACACTTTGAGGTATAGGTTCCTACACTCTATATACAACCTTACCAATTTCCAACTTGATACCACACCCCCAACTTAGGCTTTTAGCCTCATTCTCAATGTTCAAGTAAGGACGGGTTCAAAAGAGGGAATTATTTTACAAAATGGGAAAGGTTTGTGATGAGGTGACCAAAGAAAAAGTTAAAGGCTCAAATAGGGTAACTAGTGATAATATTTATGCAATGGTAAGCTTTAAACGCAGAAGAGGTTTTTCAAATAACACAAAGAATGTCTAAGGTCATTTCTCCAACCAACGTAATTATTATTAGCATTGAAAGACTAATCGGGAAAGTTCTAGATGATGAAGCAAACACAAGAATTATTTACACAAACTCTAACACACATGGCACATGAGCTAGTCAAGACGGATCAACTTCACTTCTTAATAGGAGCATCTAGAGCAATATCATGCAAACTAGTAGGCAAAGAGTCACTAAAATAGCCAAAAATTTGTCACACAAATTATTCTTCACCATTCCACTTGTTTTAATTCAAAACCAAAATTTGGAGGGGTACTCTTAATTCACATTTCACATACAAGAGACTAATTTCTTTAGTACCAAATAATCCAAAAGTCTCTTCCTAGAAAAACAAGACTAATTCCCTTAAGAAAGTTGTCATACCATATATCATAGGGACAAGTCATCCGGTTCACTTCAAAAATTTTCCTTGGGAAAGAAAGGTAGCATGAAGAAAACCCAAGGGCGTATTATTAAGGAAATAAAAGTTAAAGAACAAAACTACTAATAGTAACTAAAAACTAAGATAGAAGTAACTACTAAAGAAAATAAATGATACAAGAAAAATAAAAACTAATCACACCAAGCTTAGCAAAAACCATTGAGATAATCCACAATAAGCCCGACAAGGGCACATAATATCCATACATAACAATGTCATAAACCAAGTCATAAGAGATACAATGTACAAAAGCCACCCCAACGAGAAATATTGCAGTGTCCCTACTGCGTAACATCAAAATAAAAGAGCATAGTTTGAGGGTCTCCCTGAGGTCTGCACTAGACTAGCAGACTGCAAGAGAAGAGGCTGGTCAATGCTGCTGAGAACTTCGTCATCATCATCTTCATATGGGGGATAGAATTTGGCAATTTAGTTGGGCAATTTTCGCACCTGTCGGGCTTTTTCTGCAACTACGGGTGCGCACATGTGAGAGGAAACCGCACCTACGTGTCAAAGTCCACTTCTGCAAAGTCGCACCTGCGGAAGCTTGACTGCAGGTGCGGAATCCTTAGGCATCAGCATCAAAAATATTTTCTCCTCCTGCACTGTTTTCGGCCACTCAGTCTCCCCGACCTGCTCAAATCAACTTCAAAAATTCTGAAACTTGGCGGATTGGTTAGAAAAAATATAAGAAGCCATTCTAAAAAAGAAAATTCCAAAAATGACCAAAAATTTTTGAAAAACGATGGGTTTCCTCCCACCAAGCGCCGCATTTAACATCGTGGCACGACGCACGTCAACTTTACCACTTTTATCGCCACTTTGATGATATGAACTGGGCACCTAGCTTGGAATCAATCTTGTGACCACGAGCGGTAGGGGTGGTGAGTAGATGACCGAGACAATCCTCAAATTTTTCATTTTGCACTTCTTGGCTTTCATGTGAGGTATTTCATTTTGCTTTCTTGTTTCCTCAACTTGTAAGATGTATGGTATGAATTTTTCCTCCTCGCAATCTCTCATTAATCCGTGTAGTTCAAATTCCGTATCACCACAAAATTCCAATGTTGAAAAATGCTTAGAGCCTTCAAACCTCCAACTTGCAATTTTTCCCGGATTTTGACATCCTCCTTTTCCCCCGAAATAGAGTCAATTTCAACCAAATTTTCAATCACCCCGGTTGACTCTAATTCCATATTTTTCTCAGCATCACTAACACTCATGGAGTCGGTTGGCGGATGTTCAAGGCTTGATTCCTCAAAGTAAGGCTCACTCTCACCCTCGAAATTGGACTCTTCTTGGCTTCCATCCACACTCTCAACTTGAGAGGCATAATGAGCCTCCATCAATTCTTGCATTTGACCTTCCAAAGTGCGGATGTGCTCATCATTTTGAGTCACATCATGTTTCAATTCCTCAAGTGCAAAGTTATTCTTTTCCTCATTTTCAAGAATGGCCTCCAACATGAGCATCATCCTCTCATTTTGAGCATTTGAGAGTTCTTCTTGGTTTTGTTCAAGTAGCAAGGAAGAATTTTCAACTTCGACCTCTAAGGAAGGTTATTGGCTATCACTCATCTCTCATGCTTTTTTAACCCTTGAAGCTTCAATCATAGCATCCATTTGTGAGTGCAACCTTTCAAGTGCCAAATCATTTTGGAGACTAGACTCCAAAAGATCTTCCAAGGCATTTTGCTCATGGTTCCCTTCTTCAAGTAGGCACTCCAACATGAGCTTGAACTCTCCATTTCTAACATGCTCCCTTCCGTCCACTTCTTCACCCCTAAAATTCCATCACAAAAAGTAGAATCATCATAGTGGGGGCTTGGGGAGGGAAGGACAAATATGCAAAATCATACCAATGACCATTTTGGCGACCACACCTATCACAAATACTCCACTCATGGGTTTGAGATTGTGCGCACAATCCATCCCCGGGAGGATTTAAACAATTTTTCCACGAGTGGTCCTCCACAATAAGGACAAGGGTCATCAAAGTATGAAAAACTACCATCCGAGCAATTTTCATTATATGAAGCCATATATTTTTTTTTATCAAAAATTAAGAAAATAAGCAAGAAAAAATAATTATACTAATATTCACAAGTTTGGATCAAAGCACTTATGCTTACTTCTCAAACAACCTAAATTACGCCAATTATTTCCCGGCAACGGCGCCAAAATTTGATACACTCAAATTACACCTTAAAATAGTGTAAAGCGGTCGATTGTCAAATATGATAACCCAACTAGGTTGGGGTTGAATCCCACAGAGAACAATATTGAGGCGATTAGGAATGTAAGAGAATTATCACTTATCGCGCAATTCCAAACAAATAGATTTTGGTTTTGACAATGTTTATAACTAAATGCGAAAATATAAACTAACCTAGAAAGCAAGTAAAATTATCAATGGCAACAAGAATGAATGCAGGGTATTACACTCAAGTAACGATCCAATGTATTTCACCATTACAGATATGAGCGAGTTTATGTTAATTAGCCACGGATAATAATTCTAAATTAGCTTTTTCCAAAGACTAACAAGACTTCCTAATTGAATTATCCCTAACCCAATTAAGAGATTAAGCACTTCTGGGTATGGCTACAATTAGTTCAATCCTATTCCTAGGTAGAATCTATAAAATGAGTGTTAAAGCCTCAAGTTCTTGTTAATTAATCTTTACCAACACTAAATTATCTTTTCCAAAATTAATTCGGAGTTAATGTGTGAGTCCTAGGGTTAGCTAATCCCTTTGGAAACATTAAAGAACAAGAATAATTAAAGAAACAATAACTCACTTCATAAAATATGAAAAATCATTCAATACATAAACACAACAAGGTATTTAATCCACACTTTAAACATGAATATTTCCATAAACAAGAACTAGTGTTGGAAATAAATATTGCACACTTAAATATTCAATACAAATCAATGAAATGAAGAAACAAACATAAATGGGTAAGAAATCCTTAACCACAAGATTGAAAACTTAAAAACTCAAGTGTGTGTGCAAACCCTAGCTTCCACAAATGTTTTCTCTCTTCTTCTCTACTCAAAAATGTATTTTTCAATGCCAAAGATATGTCAAAAGATATGCTAAGTCGAGTATATGTGAGTTGGGAATAAGAAAATGTGATTTTGCAATTATTTACAGTCTTGATGCCCGTTGATCGCACCTGCGCAATATTCCTCGCAGGTGCGGCTCCGCAGAAGCGGACTCACCATTGCAGGTGCGAGTCTGGGTATCTTGAGCAATTTTCGCAGATGGAGATGAAACGTCGCACCAGCAGTTCCGTAGGTGCGTGAACTACTTCGTAGGTGCGACTTTAATACAGTTTAGCTCTTCTTCACAGGTGCGTTCCATTCTTCGCAGGTGCGAGGTCGCACCAGCGGCCTAGAGTCCGCAGGTGAGGTATCACTGGAGGTTTTGTGCATTTCTCACCCGTTTGTGCTCAACTCCACTCCAATTCAACACCAACCACTTTATGGAATCATTTCCCAGAAATTCGAGTAATACACACTATAAACGACCTCATGTTATCATTGAGTGATGAAAAATCTAACAAAAAGAGGCTAAAATGAGTGGTAAAATCACCACTCATCACTGTGGTTTGTGGACAATAATCTACCTTGGCATCACTACGTCTATGGATGTCACTGAATGGTGGAAAAAAATAACACAAAGAAGCAAGATTTTGTTGCAGTGAATACTTATAGGGTCTCATAATAATTTTTTCTTAAACCCTCTATAACCTCCTAATAGACATAATCACTTCAAGCTGATGTGGATTTACTGCAGCACATCCTAATGCTAAGGTACGGGATGTAACAAGTATTTGCACATCTGATTATGATTTCTCTGGGCCGGATTGGTCTGTATCGTGGCTCTCTGTCGATGTCCCTTTGAATTCTTCCCACGGGCCTGTTTGGATAAACGGAACCGGATGAAGTCCCCAATTGATCATCCTCGACCCTTATTTTTTACTAGTATCGATTGTGCACATCGGCCAAGGTCACAGATGGGGTAGGTCCATACGTTCCATCTGGAACTAAGATACGAACTCTCTGAACATTTTTTTGTCTTTCTGCTTCACTTTTAAGAGGTCCGACTTCCTAGTCTCGACCTTTATGGCTCCGGCGTGTGCTTTAATGAAGGAATCTACGAGCATGGAAAAGGAATCGATGGAGTTAGGAGGAAAATTAAGGTACCATATCATTGCCCCCTTCGATAAAGTTTCTCTGAACTTCTTCAGCAGAACGGACTCAATCTTATCGTCCTCTAAATTGTTCCCCTTTATTGCGCATGTGTAAGAAGTGACATGCTCATTGGGGTCAGTGGTTCCATTATACTTGGGAATTTCTGGCATGCGGAATTTCTTTGGGATGGGCTTAGGAGCCACACTTGGGGGGAAAGGCTTTTGCACAAACTTCCTCGATTCCAAACCCTTCATAATCAGCGGTGGCCCCGGAATTTAATAAACTTGGGAGTTATACATTTCTACTTTTTTTGTCATTTTCTTCAATCTTCTTCTCCTCTTATTCAATTCGCCTTGTGAGCTTCTCTAGAATTTTCATATAACGGGGTCAGTCCCTGATTCATTCACGTTTGACCTCTCCGGTACTGGTTCAGCCCTGCGAACAACTTCTAGTAGAGGCTCAGGTTCGGCCCTACTTGGTGTGTGGTTCTGATTTTGGAGTTGCGCCATGGCGGCTTGCTGAGCCTACAACATTTCAAATACTAATTGAAGGCTGACTTCGCCATCTTCGTCGCCCTGTGCATTCATACATGCTGGTCAAACATCTCTGTGGATGCTATTTTCGGTGTCGACACCCAGATTTGTATTCAGGGCAACATGGGAACTGAAGTTGATGGGGTCTGTAGCTGGCACTCCCTCGAGGTCAGCCTGAGGTACTTCGATTCCTGGGGCGGCTATATTGTCATTTTACCGATGAAAGCCAAGGACATTGTCGGCGTGTGTGGGTACTGTTTGAGAGTTTGACATGCTTATCCTGAAATTAAAACACTTACAAGAACAAGCGTAAAGCAGTGTGTGTCATGAGAATTAGTACCAAAGAATCACTATTATCCTTCAGCCTGTGGTGGGCGCCAAACCGTTAATTGGATAACAATTAAATTTATAAGTGGTTTTAAGGATATGTGATTTTGCCTAGCATAAATTGATAAATGAGATAATTAACGTTAACAACTGACTGTTAAATAAAGCAAACTAATGAAAAATGCAATTTGGCCCTCGAGCTAGATCACCCTCGAACCGGCTGAGTATATAATTAAGAAATATGAACTGAATTGAATAACAAGAGAATTTAAGAGAGACAAGTATTGTATAGATTTGATATGCGAGAATTAGATGATTACAAGTGATTAGAACCTCCCTTTATATAGTAGAGGAATTCTACTTATGGTATAATTCTAAATATAGAGGGAATCTCATGAATGGCTAAATGATTTGATTCATGGTGACATTTTCGCTACGATCCTCGACCCGTCATGGATATCTCGGCTTTCCGTTGGTAGGCTATCTTCAGACTTGCTCGACGTCTATCTTGTTTGATCTTGATCCTTTCTGGTCTCAATATCGATCGGAACTTTCAATATCGGGGTTGGTACTGCACCTTTGTGTCTCGGTCTGATAAAACACGGGGCCGATCCTCGGCCCTCCATCCTGGTCTCGGTTAATCAACATAATCGGGTGAGCACAGTTTTAACCGTATACACTTTGCAAACAAAATTAAAGAGCCTAAAAACCTAGGAAAGAAGAAACCTAGTAAGTATTTTTAGCAAAAATCTCATATTTGAGATATGAAAAAAGCAAAACAAATTAAAGAACCGCCCCAAAAAAATGAACTTTCTTCCATCCATCAATTTGTCAAACTCTGTCTCATCCCCAAATAAGTTAGAGTTGCCTCTAATAATCTATGTTCATTATGTTCGTTTATTATTTATTTGTTCTTTTATATATAAATCGATAAACTATTTCTATGTTGGTCAAATAACCTGCTCGACTGTCTTGTTTTGTCAGGTTTAAAATATTAACATTCTTCAAAAAATAAAATCTGAACAACTAAGACAACAATGAATCCATTATAATCCTAGTGGGATTTGGGGAGGATAGTGTGTATGCAGACTTTACCCCTACCTAGAAGATTGGGAGGCTGTTTTCGACAGATCCTCAACTCAACGCATGACATAACTATAATGAATAACCAATTAGTACTATTATCGAATAGGGAATAAACTCGCAAACTCAGCAAAATGAATAATGTATGTGATAATCAAGATACCAAAATCCAATTGAGCTCTAAGCACAATCTATCACTAAGTAATATAATCTTTAAAACGGATTAAACTATAATTACCCCAAAAAAAAAAACCAAATCAAAATCAATCTAATAATCAATATCCAAAAGATATTATGTATAAACTGACTCAAATGTATAGACAACAGAAAGTTTTACGTAATATAATTAATATTGATATATTTATTAGAAACAACAATATGAGGTACTCCTTACAAAGATTAACACCAAAATTTCACACATACCAAAAAATGCAAGATCCCATTTTTTCAACCAACGCAGACAACAAAAAGAATAACCAGTTAGTTACTATACAATAATCAACCCTTTAATTCAGCAAAATGAAAGAAGTATCCAATAATCAAGAAACCATAATCTAATTGAACTCTAAGAATAATCTACCACTAAATAATGGAAATCTTATATCCAACTTTATAAATGTACTAAGCAACAAACACCCAAAAACACACAAAAAATCAAAATGAATCTACCAATCAATACCTAAAAGAGAAATTTTTTAACCCAAATCCGAACAATTAAGAAAAAGAAAGATATATGTTAACCCAAATCCGAACAACTAAGAAAAAGAAAGAAATCTGTTAACTAAATTGGGTACCTTGAATTTGTAGAAAATAAGCTTTGTGAATCTCAGCAGCAAAAGCCTCAGCAATTTTAGTCTCCAAGTATCTATTATAGCACAGCGGAATGCAAAAAATTAGGTTTTTGTAGAATTCTAACTAAGGGAGGAAAATTATATTTTTTAAAATTGGGAGGAGGGAATGTAACGATCCGACCAGTCGTTTTGAGAATTCTCATTCTGTTAAGCTATTTGAAGCTTTGAGTAGTTTCATATGATATATTATGACTTGTGTGAATCATCGATTTTGGTTTTCAGGTGATCCGGAGTTGGTTTGGAAGAATAATTCTCAACTAGAAAGCTTTAAGTTATAAGAGTTGACCAAGTTTGGCTTTTGTATATTTGGCTCCCGATCGGGGTTTTGATGCTTTTGTTAGGTCCGGATGGTGATTCGGGACTTGGGTATATGCCCGAGTTTGCATTTGGATGTTTCTTGAAGGTTCTACTGTTAATTGGCGAAAGTTGGCAATTTGGAGTTTTGGAATGTTCATAAGTTTGACCGAAAGTTGACTTTGGTGATATCGAGTTCGGATTTTGGTTCCGGGATTTGGAATAGCTTCTTTGTCATTTGAAACTTGTGTGCAATATTTGAGGTCATTCCGAGTTGATTTGATATGGTTTTGCACGAGTTTTGTTCGTTTGGTCATATTTTGAGTTGGGGAGCTCGGATTTGGGAAATGTTTGAGGCGATTTTAACCATATGGATTGGGGTAAGTGTAATTTATTCGGTTTTGGTTATATATTGTGAATATATCTTCGTTTATTCATAATTGTATTGTGAATTTAAAGAGAAACTTTAGGGGGGGGGGGGGTATACAAAGTTTTATAGAGTGAATTTTTGAGTTTTGAACATCGATCCGGAGTCGGATTTGGTGAAAACTAGTATGCTCGGACTCGTATCGGAATGCGTATTCCGATTTTATGAAATTTATCGGGTTTCGAGGTGCGGGCCCGAGGTTTAACCTTTGGGTTGACTTTTTAGTTATTGTTAAAGATTAAAACTTTATTATTCGGGATTGTTTCTTATGAGTTTTATTTATGATTCACAGTTATTTTGGCTAGATTTGAGCCGTCCGGAAGTTATTTCACTCGAGAAGTCCATTTTAGAATAACACTCTATCTTCTTTGATTTAAGTATCTTTCCTAACTTTGTGTGTGGGAACTACCCCTAGGATTTGAGTCTTTTGTGCTAATTGTGTCATGTGATGTCACGCGAGGTGACGAGTACGTTCTTGGGCTTATTTGTGGAAATTTGACTGTCTAGGGCTCTTACGTTCTTATGTTCATTACATATGAAGTTGTTGTTTCTTTTATTGCTATGCTACCTTTTTCGTTATTGCCTATTATTACTTGAAGTTATTATCGTCTTCCCCATAATCTTCTTATCCTTAAAATGAGTTTGTTGAATTTGTTCCGTAATTTCTCGACCCTAATTGAAGTTTGGTTATCCCTTATCATTATTGACTTACCCTTCATTGGAGTCCTTGATTTATGTTATCCCTCTTATTGTTGAATTGTACTTATGTTGGATCATTGCTACACAACATCTCTTCGGCACCTCGAGGAAAGGCTTGAACAGATCCGGTGTGAAAGAGGTTGTTTTTATTGAGTTGTTGCCAGCTTTCCCTTTTATTTTGTTTTTCCCTGGACATAGAATGTTATCATTTACTCTATAGCATCATTACCTGGCTGCTTCTTGTTGCGTATTGTTGTTACTAGTGCATCATTGCAAGTATTGTTTTGTATTCCTTATCATGTCTAACTTTGTAATAATATTGTTCTTTGTTAGTTCATCTACATATCCTTGTTCATGTTGTTAAGTCTAGTAGGTTTCTTGATTATCCCTCGTCACTACTTCACCGAGGTTAGTCTTGATACTTACTGGGTACCGCTGTGGTGTACTCATACTACGATTCTGCACATTTTTATGCAGATCCAGGTGCTACGGTTGTTGTTGATTATTAGCTGGCTGGTTGATCTTTGGAGACTCAACGCATTCGCAGGCTTCGAAGTCACCTTTTGATTTCATTTTTGTACTGTTTGATTTTCATTCCGAACAGTTGCACTTAAGGATTTTCTTAGCAAACTCAATAGAGCTTATACTTGTACTACTATTTTTGGGATTGTAAGTTTGTATAGAGATATCTATTTTATATTGGTCAGTCGTTGGATAAATATTGTTATTATTTCAGTAAAGTTTAGGCTTACCTAGTCCATAAGACTTGATGCCATCACGACATCCTACGGAGGGAAATTTTGGTCGTGACAAGTTGGTATCAGAGCTCTAGGTACATAGGTTCTACAAGTCATGAGCAAGTGTCTAGTAGGGTCTTGCGGATTGGTATGATGTCATCCATACCTATCTTCGAGAGGCTACATGACAGTTAGGAAAAACATCCTATCTTTATTTCCTTATCGTGCGGAATAGATTCATCTTGAAGCGTAACCCTTTGACTTCCTTCCACGCATTTGTATGCGCATGTGAGCACTCAATATTAGATGTGCATCGACGACTTGGTGATTCCATAGATGAGGTACGAGATGTGATTTCTGTGTGCTGATGATGGGCCATTTTGGAGGACTTGAGGTCGGGTTTTTCATGTGGCTTGAGCACGGGGATTTTGATTGTGTGAGCACGTGCTTTTGGGCTTCTGTATCCGGTAGTGTTCCTATGAGTGGAATTTGTGTCTTGATGAGTAGCCATATGGCTATATGATGAGTATAATATGACGGCAGAATAAGTTCAGGTGGTTTGAATGTTACGAGAAAGGTTTTCTTCAGATGTGAAAAGGACTATTGGGTGCTTTATTTCTATCTTGATGCGATGTATAGTCTTGAGTTATGAGAGTGTTGAAAGATTTTTCATGTTGGTTGATTGTGGAACGAAGTAGATTTTCATGCCTTGTTGAAGAGTTCAGACTCCGGAAGATTAAGTAATTGTGTAGTAGTTATGGCTGTGAAAGGGTATAGACAGATGTCAGTTTGGGGCTAACTAGGTGTTTTATAACCTGCGAGGTAATCTACGGATATGTGATCCTTGTAATGTTGTGTAGAGGCTTCTTTTCCTTTCAGTGGATTATGTTTGTGCGATTTGATGTTGGATCGGTTGTAATGTTTGACCTGACTAATACGAGGGTGAATTCGAGCTTAGCAGATGATTTGAGGTATTATGTGGTTTGTGTTACATGAGTTTATGAAGGATTTAGTTTAATCTCACTGCGACATTATGGTTGTAATAAAGTAAGGGCATTGTGAGTAATCAGGTGTTTTGATCTATGGCTTTGAGCCAAGTAGGGGAGTCTGCTAATGGCGATCGAATTGTAGGATCATGTGTTGTATCAGTTTCGGGGACGAGGGATTGCTTGGTTGTTTCTTCAAATAGTCATGTGGTGGTGCAGTGCGGGTCGCTCGATGCATATTATCTTTGTATTGGCAATCACAGTAAGGTGAGAGGTTATCGAGAAGGTTTTGACGAGTTCCAGGTCTTATGTAGCATTTTAAGGACTTCAAAATTTGTGTAGAGTAGGGTTGAGATCGGCAGCGAATGGTGATCGAATCTACGGTAATTCTATGTCGAAAATGAATCTACATGGCAATATTGGAGAGATGAAAGAAACAACTTCGGGTTTGCAGAATGTTCCTTTAGAGCGAGCATATCAAATTGAGTTACTTTTGGGTTGGTAGTCTGTGTGACTTGGTTGAGTTAGAGGAGATAAATTCTATTGATTTGATTATGTTTTAATGAGTTCCGACGAATTCACCATGGTTATCGCCATGGCTCGGAATTGATGTTGTCTATAGGTATAGAAGATATATTATGTATGGTGATGATCTCTTGGATTTAGTTAAATAAAAGGTTTTCCATTGATGAGATGTTCAACTTGCTTGTGGTTCATAGTTGATTATGAGATTTTCGTAGTTTCACAAATTAGCATATTAGTGGCGGTGCGTCGTGTGTGAGTGAAATTTGTGAGTTAAAGGTTGCGGTTTAGTTTTTAAGGGAAGGATATGAGTTCTTGATGGCACGGAAGATTTCATTTGTTTAAGAGAATGATGTCACTATTTGATGTCGTTGGAAGAGAGTGCGCATGTTGGCAGGTACATTGTGTTTTGACTTGTGGGTATTTTTATGTAAAATGATGGAGTATGAGTGACATATCATCCATTTGAGTAGCGGTGTTGAGATCAGATCAAACTATCTTGCTCTTGCGGAACTGTTATCAAAGGTATATCATCAGGCAGAATGGATGTTATTCGCACCTTGGTCTATGTTATGTGTTTCTCTATTATGCTATGGCGGGTTGTGAGGGTTACATAATTTTTCGCACGCATATTGTAATTCTGTTTACGCCTTATGGAGTTATGGGTGAGATGGGCCTCGTGATGTTGATTTGCTTATTGCACCATGTTGTGCTATCTTTTCCAGTATTGTTTGTTCCTAACCATCTTCTTACATTTATATACATGCACTCCATCGTGCTTGATGTTGACGCACATGTAGCCCGAGCATTATGGCTCGATGAGTGCCCTTATGTGGATTGATATGATTGGATTGGGTTGCGCACCGCAACGATGCAGTGACGTGATATAATCCTTTATGCTTATTTTGTGTGCTTTGCTTTTAATTTGTCGAATATAGTTCGTACAAAGATGTTAATATTACCCTGCCTGCTTAACTTGATTAGTAGCCTTCTTATTTAACTTTCTTACTATTATCTGTCGTGTTTGACTTATTACCTATTTGGTGAACGAAACCGCGTTGTGTGGGGCTCCATATACTTTTTGTTGTGACTTGTCATTTGGGCTACTTATATTGGCGGAGATGAGGATTCTAAATCTGAAAATCGCACTATCGTATTGGGATGAGGAACGTCTGGGAGAATGATACCATATTTTCGCTTAGAATTTGGCAATGGTCCTTGTCAGACGAGTGAGCCTCGTGTCTTGTTGATCTGATGAGTGCTGATGAGTTTCTGCGTGTTTTTGTTTCATCATCAATAGTGTATGACGGTCTTAAATGAGGTTTTTATTTGATATGAGGTTTACCACCGATATCAGCTTTGTTTTTGGGCAACTATTGTAATCAGAAGTTATTGTGGTAAGTATCTGAGTTACGTGGTATATCATGTGATTACATCATGGGTTAGGGTTATGCTTAGTATAGTTTATTCAGACTTATGCAATGTATGGATATGAGAATTGGGTCTTCTAATTATATTGAGTTAGCGGACTTATATAGATTGGGGTGACATGGGATCACCCATGAGTATTTGTATGACTGTTTATAGAGTAATTTTATGGATTTGAAACGCCTTTTGGCATGTTCGAGGACGAACGTATGTTTAAGTGGGGGAGAATGTAACAACCCGACAGGTCGTTTTGAGCATTTGCATTCCGCTCAGCTTTTTGAAGCCTTGAGTAATTTCATATGATGTATTATGGCTTTTGTGAATTTGGTTTTCAGGTGATAAAGATTTGGTTTGGAAGAATAATTTTGTCATGCTTCAAACCTGGGGATGTGTGGCTGGTACCCGATGCTACACTGGCTTGAGCGAACCACTCTGTAACTCATGATCATTCGACCAAAACTAGAACATACGTAGACTGAGTTAGCTGAACTCATTCCTTTCGTAACTATCATGGGCCCACATGGCCACAACTCACAATATACAATTGTAAGCGGGAAAACACTTTAACACTGAACCATTATTTCTTAAAACATGAATACATATGGGCTGTCAAGGCCTCTGACATACTAATGAGCCTCTGTCTACAAAGCCTATAAGATTATTGGACATCAAATGGGACAGGGTACCGGCCTACCCATAATTGTGTAGAAAACTTCTGACACGAGACTCATAGACTCGGCTCTTGACATCCAATTTTATCCCTCCTTTCTTCCAAATTATTTACTTGAGCTTCTAATATCGTTAATGACGTAAAAATATTTAATTCGTTATATTTAGTACAATTTAGACTTCTTATTCTTATTCTTATTCTTCTTCTTCTTCGTATTATTATTATTATTATTATTATTATTATTATTATTTAATTACTATTATTAATTTCTATTATTACTATTGAATGTGTTATAGATGCAATCGCTCGAATTATTCAAAATTAATCAATCAATGATATTTTCTTTGCAAATGTCTCTCTCTTATTGCATTAATCATACTCTTATTTATAAAATATTTATTTAATTTATTTATATATTAGTTGCATGCGAATCCCATACAGGGTTACATACTAAGGGTTCTGCAGCCTCTCGAAGGTAAGTACAAACGTCTTCGTACGGATCCGCAAGACTCTACTAAACCTGATCATGACCATTGAGCCCTATGTAACCTAGGCTCTGATACCAACTTGTCACGATCCAAAATCCTATGTCGGTCGTGATGGCGCCTAACATGGAACTAGGCTAGCCAACAATCACATACTGACATAATACTTCTATAATTTCCAAAACGATTCCGATATTTCACAAAATTCTTTCGCTTAAGCAGTTTAAATCAACAAAATGAATAAAACAGTTTATATACTGCCCCAAAACCTGGAGTCAACCATCATGAGTATCTACAAACAGTACAAAATAACCTACTGTCATAATACATCAAGACTCGGAATGAGAAACTAAATACAAACCAAGAAATGGGATAAGAGATGTTTAGACGCTGAACAGCTACCTCGAAGTCCCAACTCCGGCTCCACAAGAAGGGAGAAAGCTAGCGCTCGGTACCAACACCTGTATCTGCACACATGGTTGCAGGGAGTAATGTGAGTACGCCAACTCAGTAGTAATGAAAATAAATCAAGTCTAAGCAGTAAGAAACACACAGGATTAAATCATCAATTCATAATAAGCACAGTCTTTCTTCCAACAGTGTATACATTAAATCAACATGCTTTAAAAGCCAAATTCAGTATAAAAAATCCTTTGAAAGTGTGATTTTAAACAATTTCAGAAAAATTCCCCAGAGTTTAGTGAAAAAAGAAATAAATTATAAATAGTCATTCGGGCCAAAACATGTATCATAAACCGCCCCTCAGGCAAATCATCACTCAGAATTAGTCACTCTGCATGCCTCACAATCACTCAATATCATCCCCTCGGGCATCCTCACTATCACTCATGCCTCCCAGTCACTCATCACTCGGAAATCGGCACTCGCACTCAGTAGGTACCTGCACTCACTAGGGGTGTGTACAGACTCCGGAGGGGCTTCTTCAGCCCAAGCGCTAATATCAATCCACTTCGTGGAATATCATATCCTTACAATCAGGCCCTCGGCCTCATTCAGTCAGACACTCTCAAAAAGCCCCTCAGGCAATCAGTAAAACGGGGTACTCGACCCAAAAACATCATTTTATATCTCAAAATAGTGTAAATAAGGCTTAGTTTCAGAATCAGTTAAACATAATATGACTGTGTAAATCATAAGTCAACACAGTGAGGAAAAGCAGTAAAAGCCCCCAATGGGTCTAAACAGGTCGGCACAAGGCCCTAAACATGGCTTACAGCCCAAATATAACAATAGTCGGAAAACACGATTTAACATATGATTTAAAAGTGAATACGGAACTCAATAGTTGCCACGGGAAGGACCAAGTCCAAATCCCCAATTAGTGCACGCTGCACACTCGTCATCCAGCATGTTCTCCATTCAAAAATTAGTGAGAAAATATGAAGTCCGTAGTTTCATACCATCAGGACAAGATTGACAATCATTACTTACCTCAAACCGGCCCAAATACTAATCTGCGATGCTCTTGCCTCTCGAATCGACTTCCGATTGCTCCAAATCTAACCAAAACCAAATTAATATTATCAATATATGCTAAAGGTACAAGTCTCACTTAAAAATTATAAAATTTAACCAAAATTCCCGAAATTGGCCAAACCCGGCCCCCCTGGGCCCACGTATCGGAATTCTATAAAAATTGCATCACAAGAATCATCATCCTTTCCTGAGTCTATACATATAAAATGCATCAAAATTCGACCATAACTGACCCCTAAATTCCTCAATTTTAAGTCTCAATTTTCCAAGCCCTAAACCCCCAATTTATACCATTAAATTCCACTAATTCCATGCTTAATCCCTCAAATATCAACATAGAATCGAGTTTTTGGTCCGAGAAACTTACCTCCACGGAAATCCCTTGAAATATCTCTTCAATTTGATCCCAGAAGCCTCAGCCCACATGAAAATATGATGAAAATGCCTAAAATTCGCGAAGGCAAGTATTTATACTTCCTGCCCAGTGAAGCCGCATATGTGGCCTTCTTTCCACACTTGCGGTCCCATGTACTTTTTTGTGTTTTTGTTTGGGATCCCGAGGGGCTCGAGTTGATTTCGGATAGTCACGGAAGGATTAAAGTTGGTAAATGCAGCTGAAGGAGCTGTTGGTGCCAGGTTTTTGGTGTGGACGCACCTGCAGAAGGGTAGCCGCAGGTGCGACGCCGCAGGTGCGAGGTAGCTCGCGCATGTGCGATAATAGGGCAGGCTGGAGAAAGTCGCAGGTGCAAGACTTGGACCGCACCTGCGAAGCCACAGGTGCGGGTGATTCACCGCAGGTGCGAGAAATGGACCTTAAGTGGATTTTTGCATAACCTTATTCAAACTTAGTCGAGCCTTCGAAACACCTAAAACAACATTAAAACACCAAGATCACATCGGATTCAAGCCTATGAACTTTGAGATTTCTAAATTTCGCCAATGATGTCGAAACCAACCAAAACACGTCCGAATGACCTGAAAATTTGGACACACGTCCAAAATGACACTACGAATCTGACCCAACTTCCAGAATTCCATTCCGACCCCGATAGATAATTTTCCACTACCGGGCGGAAATCACCAAAAACTCAATTTTGCCAATTCAAGCCTAATTCTACTCCGGACATCAAAACCACATTCCGAACACACTCCTAAGTCCCAAATCACCTAAAGAAGATATTTGAACCATAAAATATACATTCCGAAGTTGTTTACCAATAAGTCAACTCCCTGTTGACTTTTCCAACTATTAAGCCAATTTAAGAGACTAAGTGTCTCAGTTCTTATCTCGACCACCCCGAACCTGAAACAACCGACCCAACACATCATAATTAGGTTAACTAGCACATAACAAAGTTGAATCAGGAAAAACGGGGCTAATCTCACGGAACGACCGGCCGGGTCATTACATCCTCCCCCTCTTAAACAAATATTCGTCCTCGAACGGGTCTAGAAACATACCTAGAGTCTCAAATAAGTGAGGATATCTGCTCCGCATCTCCCGCTCGGTCTCCCTGATGGCATCCTCCACCGGCTGTCCTCTTCATTGAACCTTCATTGAAGTTATATCCTTAGACCTCGACTTTCTGACCTGATAACCCAAAATATCCACTGGCTCTACCTCATATGACATATCACCCTGGAGCTGAACCTTGCTGAAGTCCAAAATATGAGACGGCCCACCAACATAATTCGGGAGCATCGAAACATGGAACACCAGATGAATACCCAATAAGCTGGGTGGCAAGGAAAGTCTATAAGCCACCTCTCCGATCCTCTGAAGCACCTCAAATGGCCCAATGAACCGGGGACTCATCTTTCCCCTCTTCCCGAACCTCATAATACCCTTCATGGGCGACATCTTCAGCAGCACCTTCTCTCCCTCCATGAAAGACACATCCCCGAACTTCCTGTCCACATAACTCTTCTACCTAGACTGCGCCGTGCGAAGCCGCTCCTGAATAGACTTCACCTTACCCAACGCATCCTGAACCAAGTCTGTGGCCAATGCCTAGTATCACCCGCCTCAAACCAACCAACCGGAGATCTACACCTCCTACCATATAAAGCCTTATACGGAGCCATCTGGATACTCGACTGATAACTATTATTATATGCAAACTCCGCAAGTGGCAAAAACTGGTCTCATGAACCCCCAAAATCAATGACACACACACGCAACAGGTCCTCCATAATTTGAATAGTACGCTCCGACTGCCCGTCGGTCTGAGGATGAAACGATGTGCTCAACTCAATCTGAGTACCTAACTCTCTCTTCACAGCTCTCCAAAACTGAGATGTGAACAGGGTACCTCTGTCAGAAATGGTAGAAACTGGAACCCCATGCAACCAGACAATCTCCCTGATATAAATCTCAGCTAACCGCTCCGAAGAATAAGTAGTACCAACAGGAATGAAGTGTGCGGACCTTGTCAGCCGATCCACAATAACCCATATAACATCAAACCTCCTCGAATTCCGTGGGAGCCCAACTACAAAGTCCATGGTGATCCACTTTCACTTCCACTCCGGAATATCTAACCTTTGAAGTAATCCACCTGGCCTTTGGTGCTCATACTTGACCTGCTGACAGTTGAGACACTAAGCTACAAACTCAACAATATCCCTCTTCATCTGCCTCAACCAATAATGTTGTCTCAGATCCTGATACATCTTTGCGGCACCCGGATAGATGGAATACCACGAACTATGGGCCTCAGCTATAATCAACTCTCCAAGACAATCCACATTGGGCACAAAAATCCGGCCCTGCATCCTCATGACCCCATCATCACCAATAACAACATCCCTGGCATCACCTCGACGGACCATGTCTTGAAGAACGAGCAAGTGTGGATCATCATACTGGCGTGCTCTAATCGGATCATAAAGAGAAGACCTGGAGGCTACACAAGCCAATACTCGTGGGGGCTTTGATAGATCCAATCTCACCAACTGACCCGCTAAAGCCTGAACATCAAGTGCTAAAGGTAGCTCTGCTGCTGGTAGATAGACTAGACTCCCCAAACTCTCTGCTCTGCGACTCAGGGCATCGGCCACTACATTGGCCTTCCCCGGATGATATAGAATAGTGAGGTAATAATCCTTGAGAAGCTCCAACCATCTCCTCTGACGCAAATTCAGATCCTTCTTCTTAATCAGATGTTGCAAACTATGGTGATTAGTGAAAATCTCACAATGTACTCCATACAAATAATGGCGCCAAATCTTGAAGGCGTGGATAATGGATGCTAGCTCAAGATCATGCACTGGATAGTTCTTCTCGTGCACCTTCAACTATCTGGACGTGTAGGCAATCACCCTACCGTCCTGCTTCAAAATCACTCCAAGGCCAACTATCGAGGCATCATAGTAAACTGTATAAGAACCTGAACCCGTAGGCAAAACCAGTACCGGAGCTGTAGTCAAAGATGAATTGAGCTTCTGAAATCTCTCCTCACACTCCTCCGTCCACCTGAACGGAGCACCCTTCTGGGTTAGTCTACTCATAGGTGCTGCAATAGATTAAAATCCCTCTACAAAACGGCGATAGTACCCTGCCAAACCAAGGAAATTGCGAATCTCGGTAGCTGATGACGGTCTAGGCCAGCTCTGCACTGCCTCTATCTTTTTCGGATCAACCTCAATACCCTTGCTGGACACCACGTGCCCCAAGAAAGCTACTGAATCAAGCCAGAACTCACACTTCAAAAATTTTGCATACAACCTCTTCTCCCTCAGAGTCTGAAGCACAGTCCTCAGATGTTGCTCATGATCCTCCCAAGATTGGGAATATACCAAGATATCATCGATAAACACGATGACGAAGGAGTTAAAGATAAGACCGGAACACACTGTGCATCAAGTGCATAAAGGCCGCTGGGGCATTGGTCAGCCCGAATGACATAACCAGAAACTCATAATGACCATATCTAGTCCTGCAGGTAGTCTTTGGGATGTCGATCCCCCGAATCTTCATGTGATGATATCCAGAACGCAAGTCAATCTTGGAAAATACCCTGGCACCCTGCAATTGATCAAACAAGTAGTCTATACGAGGCAAGGGATACCGGTTCTTCACCGTAACCTTGTTCAGCTGCCAATAATCAATACACATACGCATAGAACCATCCTTCTTCTTCACAAACAACACCAGTGCACCCCAAGGTGACACACTAGGCCGGATGAACCCCTTATCTAAGAGTTCCTGAAGCTGCTCCTTTAATTCCTTCAACTCCGCTGGTGCCATACGATAAGGTGGAATAGAAATAGGATGAGTGCCTGGCACCAGGTCAATACCAAAATCAATGTCCCTATCAGGTGGCATGCCTGGCAGGTCTGTAGGAAACACATTCGCAAAATCACGGACCACGGGAATCGAATCAATAGCGGGAGTCTCACCACTGACATCCCTCACATACGCTGAACCTTCAGGTAAGAAATCACCCTGCTAGGCACATACTCAGAAGAACCTCTCCACTCAACCCTCAGAAATCTAGTCATATCTAAGGTAACGGTCTTAGCGTGACAATCAAGAACAATATGACATGGAGATAGCCAATACATGCCCAATATCACATCAAAATCAACCGTGCTGAGTAAAAATAGGTCCACTCGGGTCTCCAGACCCCTAATAGATATCACACATGACCGATGCACACGGTCCACAACAATAGTATCGCCCACCGGAGTTGACACATGAATCGATGCAACTAGAGACTCACGGGGAATATCCAGAAAATGGGCAAAATATGATGAAACATAGGAATACGTAGAACCAGGGTCAAATAAGGCCAAAGAAACTCGGCGACAGGCTGAGACAATACATGTGATTACTGCATCGTAGGCCATAGAATCTGGCCTGGCTAGAAGTGCATAGATACGAGCCTGGCCTCCACCTTTACGACCTCCCCCTCTAGGACGGCCCCTGGCGGTCTGACCCCCACCCCTAGCTGTCTGGGCGGGTGGTGAAGTAACTGGAGCCGAAGTCGATGGCTTGCCCCTCTGCTGAGAAGAACCACCAAAATGACGGAGACAGTGTCTCCACATGTGCCCAAACTCTCCACACTCAAAAGAACTCCCCGGAGATGGAGACGGGGACAGAAAGAAACCCCTCGCACCATAATGGCCAGTATAAGAATCATGCATAGAGGAACCCTGAACTAGTGGTGCTCGAGTTGCGCTCTGGGCTAGAAGGGCACTGGATGAAGAACGACCCAATTGATAATTGTGTAGACCATGCCCCGAAGATGCACCACTATAGGCCGGGTGGACTGGCTGAGGAGGCCTGAATGAACGGCTTCTACCATGCTGAAACTGCCCTCTGGAAGGAGCACCACTAGAACTACCAGATCCACGAGGCCTCTTGGCCTCCCTCTCCTTCCGCTTTTGGCAGCAAACTGACTCAATATCTCGAGCAATATCAACAACCTGCTGTCACACCTCCTTTTTTATACGCCCCGAAGGGGGTACGGGAGTTTTTCCACTTAAAGTGA